>SRLM01000423.1:300023-410265 GCA_015708895.1 Populus ilicifolia
GCTAGCTGTGAAAGTAAGACATGTCTCTGATGAGCCTTTTAAGTATCTCATGATCCATGCTTTCCAGGATTGCTCATATATCGGCTTACAACTCCCACTGCATGGGCAATATCTAGTATAGTACAGACCATGGCATACATTAAAGAGCCGATAGCTGAGGCGTATGGAATCTGGTCCATGTATCCACGTTCTAGCTCAGTTTTTGGTGACTGGTCTTTACTGAGCTTGAAATGATTCCCCAAAGGTGTACATACTGGCTTAGCATTATCCATACTAAACCTGCTAAGAACCTTCTTGACATACTCTGCCTGTGAAAGCTTTAGTATGCCTTTGTCTTTGTCTCTGATGATTCTCATGCCAAGTATTTGCTTAGCAGCTCCCAGATCCTTCATTTCAAACTGTTTTGACAATTGTTGCTTTAGCTTGTCAATCTCTTCCATGCTGGATCCTGCAATCAACATATCATCTACATATAGCAGTAGAATGATATAAGAGTTGTCAAAATGTTTGACATAGCAACAATGATCAGCCTGACATTTTGTGTATCCCGTACTACACATGAAGTTGTCAAACTTCTTGTACCACTGTCTTGGAGCTTGTTTCAAACCATATAAGCTCTTCTTCAGCTTGCAAACTTGACTCTCCTTTCCTGGTATTGCAAACCCCTCTGGTTGTTGCATGTAAATATCTTCCTCCAATTCTCCATGAAGAAATGCTGTTTTTACATCTAATTGTTCAAGATGTAAATTTTCTGCAGCTACTATCCCCAGGACAACTCTGATTGTTGTAAGCTTCACAACTGGAGAAAATATCTCAGAATAGTCGATCCCTTTCTTTTGCTGAAACCCTTTTACAACAAGTCTTGCCTTGAAGCGTTTGCTTCCATCATGCTCAGTCTTTACTCTGTAAACCCACTTGTTTTGCAAGGCCTTCTTTCCTTCAGGCAGTTTGGTTAACTCCCAAGTCTTGTTCTTCAGCAATGACTCCATCTCGTCCTTCATGGCTAACTCCCACTTGCTCGAGTTTCCATCTTGTAAGGATTCTTCATAGGTTAATGGTTCACCACCATCTGTCAACAAGATATAATTCAGTAGAAGTGTGAACCGTTGTGGAGGCTTTATAGTCCTTGAAGACCTGCGAACAGCTGGTTCACTTGGCTCTGCATTATCTTATGAAGAAGTGGTTGGTACTGAAGTGCTTGCACTGTCTTGGATGGACTCTTGAGTGGTAATATCAGGAAGCCCTTCTAATTGTATGAATTCAGATTTCTGTGGACTCGTATCTGAATCAGTTATCTCTAGTTCTGTACTTGATCTGTCTTTGTACAAAACTTTCTCGTTGAAGATCACGTTCCTGCTTCTGATAATCTTCCTGTTTTGATCATCCCAAAACCGAAATCCAAATTCTTCATCTCCATAGCCAATAAAGAAACATTTCTTTGATTTGGCATCCAGCTTGTTGCGAGCATCAGAGTCTACATGCACATAAGAAACACTCCCAAAGACTTTTAGGTGAGCAAGCTGTACTTCTTTTCCTCTCCAGACTTCCTCGGGCAGTCTGAACTCTAAAGGTACTGATGGTCCACGGTTGATCAAGTAAACTGCAGTATGAACTGCATCAGCCTAGAATGTTTGAGGTAGCCTAGAATGCAACCTTATGCTTCTAGCTCGTTCATTGATGGTCCGGTTCATCCGTTCAACAATACCATTCTGTTGTGGTGTGCCTGGAATTGTCTTTTCCATTCTGATACCGTTGACAGCGCAATACTCCTTGAAACCTCCATCAATGTATTGTCTTCCATTATCATATCGTAAGCATTTCAGCTTCAAACCTGATTCAGTCTCAACCATAGCCTTCCATTTCTTGAATTTGTCAAACACATCAGATTTATTTTTCAAAAAGTAGACCCATACCTTTCTGCTAAAGTCATCAATAAAAGTGACATAGTACCGAGAACCGCCAAGAGATGCTACTGGAGCTGGTCCCTATAAATCTGTGTGCACCAGTTCTAGTTTTCTTGGTCTTAAGGTCCTGCCAACCTTTAAGAAACTGAGCTTCTTCTGTTTTCCGAGAACACAGCTTTCACAAATGTCTAGATCAACATTTTTTAACTCTGGCAGCTTTCCCTTTGACTGAAGTATCTTCATTCCCTTTTGACTCATATGGCCGAGTCTATAATGCCATAGCTGCGCTTCATTTTCTGCTTCAGTAGAGGCAATTATATCTGCTGATCTTGTGGTCATATACAGAGTGCCAGTTTTCTTTCCACGAGCCAAAACCATTGCTCCCTTTGATACCTTCCACATTCCTCCAGAGAAAAGGATTGAATGGCCACTATCATCAAGTTGTCCGACCGAGATCAACTTCTTCTTTAGTTCAGGAACATGCCTCACATTTTGCAAGTTCCATATAGATCCATTCATTGTCTTGATTTGCAGATCTCCTATACCCACAATATCCAATGGTTGTCCATCGGCCAGATAGACTACCCCGTAATTTCCAGCAGTATAATTTTGCATCATTTCATGGTGTGGAGTACAGTGAAATGAAGCTCCAGAATCAAGAACCCCATCATTAATAGAACTATGTACAGCAAGAATCAAAGCATCCTGTACCTCGTCTGTAGTGGCATTTGCAGAATCAGCTTCGGGTTTCTTTGGTTTTGTGCAACTCCTCATGAAATGGCCAAGTTTGCCACAATTCCAACATTCAACCTGCTTTCTAGGTCCAAACTTGCTTTTGCTTTTGTACCTGGATTTTGATCTGCCTCTGGATTAGCCTCTGTCTTGTCTCCTTCCTCGAGTGTTGATGTTGAAAGTTGAACCTGAACTTGAGCTTTCACCTGAGTCTTTTTTTCGTACTTCTTCAGCTAGGATCAGGTCTCGAATGTCATCATATTTTAATTTGGATTTTCCGGCTGAGTTGCTTACGGCTGTTCTCATACCTTCCCAACTGCTTGAAAGTGAAGCTAGCAAAATAAGTGCTCGGATCTCATCATCAAACTCAATTTCAACAGATGACAATTGATTTGTGATGGTATTGAAATTATTAAGATGCTGTGTAACAGAGGTGCTTTCCGTTATCTTCAGGTTGAACAGCTTCTTCATCAAGTGCACTTTGTTATTTGCTGATGGCTTCTCATACATCCCAGACAAGGCTTCCATCAATCTTGCTGTGGATTTCTCTTTTGTAACATTATGAGCAACTCTTCTTGATAATGATAGCCGGATAATGCCCAAGACTTGTCTATCAAGAATTTGCCAATCTTCTTCTGACATGTTTTCTGGCTTGCTCCCCAACAGAGGAAGATGAAGTTTCTTCCCATATAGATAATCTTCAATTTGCATTTTTCAATATCCAAAATCAGTTCCATCAAATTTTTCAATACCTGCAGCCTTTATTTCATCAGCCATTTTTACTCCTTCTTGGATTTGAATCTCAAAAATCTGACCTTACAGATGTGTCCGGAATGGCCAAAAATGCTGGAAACAACACTGAGATCACCCAACTCGGACTTCGGATGGCTCCGATTTAAGCAATCAAAGTTTGGGATAACTAGACACTACAGATGAAGCCACGTGGCAGGCGGAATAGTCGCTGCGCCACACCGGATCAAAACCCAGTTATGATGACGTGTCAACACGTAGGCAGATCCACGGAGATTTTCGTCTGACGTGGCAGTGGTGATGTGGCAGATGACGTGTCAGTGATGACGTGGCTGTTGACCGTGTCAAACGGTTGATGTGGCAGATGACGTGGCTACTGGCTGCGTCGGTCGGCTGACGTGTCTGATGACGTGGCAGAGCCGAGTTGCAGGAAATGGTGAGGAAGACGCGTGACGCGCGTACGGCACGTCTATGCGCGTGGACAATACTGGTGGTGGCGCGTGCGGGCATGTAGGACGTCGGGTTTTCACCAGTGGATTCCTCTCGTCGTCCTCTTCACGGTGGTATCTTCAAAAACACGTTTTGAGAACTTTGATTTTTGAGTTTGGATCAAACACCCTTTTTTTCAAGAACTTTCAAGAACAAGCTCTGATACCAGTTGTTAGGAGATCCAAACATTCAAACACACACAAATTTACGTGGTTCGACAACTTGCCTACTCCACGGAGCTACTGGTTTGTATTAATCAAGCTCAAAAGCAATACAAACAAGAAAACAAGGAGGAGGAGAAAACTTCTCAACTCAACTCAACTCTCACCCTTAGCTCTCTCTCTGTGTTTCTCTCTATTTCGTGCTCTATCTCAGCTATCAATACACCTTCTATTTATAGCTGAGGAGGGAGATGATTGTTCAACAATGGTGGGCAAGTTAGGCACCTACCATTTGACTATGACTTCAACCATGGCTGCCACCAAACATGGCTGCCACCGTCCATTTGTGTCCACACACATAACAACAACAACTAACAAACTCATATAATCAGGAACAAATCACTTATTAAACCATATCAAAATGCCTTCAAGGTCTCTAATCAAATCATTTTTCATGTGTATGAAAAATTATTATTTCAAGTTTTTAATCGCAGTTAAGATGATAAAGTATGAGTTGAAACAGTGTATTCTAAACAGACTTCTTTAATAAGCTATATTAACTAATCAAATATAGAGGAAGAGAGAGATGAGAGAAAGAAGATAAAAAAAAGAGAGAGGGACAAAGATGAGAGAGAGAAGCTAGAGAGAGAGAGAGCAAAACATACTAATTGATCTTCTAATTCTTTAATAATAATTACACGAGATAGTTCTTTATAAAGTTATAGATAACAAACTAACATCTTCAAATAACTAACATTTTAACAAATTAATTGCTTTATTAAGATCATGACTCGTGTCACAATCTAAAGCACTATACTTTTGATATCCCTCTCAAGATTAGGCTTTGAGGAACTAAGCATGAGATTGCAGCAATGAGTGTGGAATAGAGGATCACTCAACTCCTTTGTAAGAATATCAACAAGCTACTCTTATAAGGTCACAAATTGCATTGAGAACTGTTTCCATGATACACTTTTGTGAACTAAATGCACATTTACTTCTATGTGCTTGGTCTTTTGATGCTGAACATGATTAAAAGTCAAGGCAATTACAAACAAATTATCACAAAAAAGAACAAGCACACTAGGTAGTGAAATGTGCATAAATGCTAATAAATCTTTGATCCAATCCACCTCAGCTGAGGTAAATGATAAAGCGTGATATTCAACTTATGCTGATGATCTGGAAATTGTTCCTTACTTCTTAGAGGGCCTCGAAATGGGATTGTTACCCAAAAAACCACCAAACTAGTAGTAGATCTTCTATAATTAGGATTGTTTGCCCGATCAGCATCACTAAAGGCCTTTAACTGCAAATCTCCTTTAGTATATGATATACCAAAATGCATGGTGCCCTTTAGGTACTGTAATATACGTTTAACTATAGTAAAATGGGACACCATAGGATTTTGCATAAACTTACAGACTTCGTGAACAAAAAATACAATATCTGGCCTTGTAAACATTTAAGTATTGCAGAGCCCCTGTAATTCTACGATACAACTTAAGATTGGAATAATGTTCCCCATCCTCTTTGAGCACCTATGGTAAGGAAGAGATAGAGTATCACATGGTTTAACGTCAAACATTTCAGATTTAACCAACAAATCCTCAATATATTTGGTTTATGAAAAAAAAAATTCAGTTGCAGTTTGAGTGATTTGAATTCCTAAAAAATAGTGGAGTGATCCTAAATCATTGATATCAAGCACAGTAGTAAGAGTATTAATAACCTATGTAATTGCACTGGACACACTTCCAATTATAATGATATCATCCATACAGAGAAATAGCACCATAATCTCATAACCAACATGCTTGACAAACAATGACAAATCAAAGTATGTTGTTGTAAAACCCAAAAAAGGAAGAAACCGAATAAATCGGTCATTCCAAGCCCTAGGCGTCTATTTTAGCCCATATAAACATTTATGCAGTTTACACATTAGATGACGATGATTTAGATCTTCAAAACCAAGTGGTTGAAACATGCAGACCTCCTCTTAGAGAATGTCATGTAGAAATATATTTTTCACATCTAATTGTTTGAGAGGCCAATTGAAATGTACAGCAAAAGCAAGAACTAACCCTACTATGGCAGGTTTCACCACAGGGCGAAAAATCTCTCTATAATCCAATCCAGATTCCTAATTGAAACCTTTAGCAACTTATTGTGCTTTGTGTCTAGTAATATATCCATCTAAGTGTCTATTAACCTTAAAAATACACTTGCATGCCATAAGGTTTTTGTCTGCTAGTAATGGAACAAAATTCCAAGTGCCTTGAGCATGTAAAGTATTAACTTCTTCCTTCATGGTCTGTAACCACATAGGGACTTTGATGGCAAACTTGCAATTAGCTGGTTAAACCAAATACATATCAGTTCCCCTAGAATCCTGAACACTTGCTAAGAGAGCCTTCCTTTTAGTAATCCTACTCTTGTTTCTAGTTTGCTGATTAGTACTTAAAAGTGCATTTTTATTAAGGTTTTATATCATTATTTTGCACTTGAAGTATCAATAACTCCTTAACTACAACATGTTTTATAATAACAAGTATAATACTATAAGATATCTTTAATTTATGGTAAATGTTCATCTTAAATACAAGCGATCACATAAATGAAAGGATTTATCGATGAGTTTAAGTACTAAAATTGAAACGATAAGGAGAGGATCAAAGTTAGAAAAGAGATGCTGGTTCAATCAAACTGGAACACTATTTGATCATTAGGTCATTCTAGACTAGTAAATCTTGAATTTAGGTCTGCCCTATATGGATAGAAAGCTAAGACATAAATCTAAAACTTTCACGGGGTCCAAGATTTAAAAAGATCATGTTCAAGTTCAAATTATAACAATAACGTAAAAGTTTAAATTTGTCCTACAACCTAAACAATGCTCAATGTCTAGCCTATATCTCGAGTTTTAAAATTTCAAATGATCTCTTTTTTTTCCTTGAAAAGTTGAGATAATTTTCTAGAACTTTCTTGAAAGTCTGTTCAAATGTTAATGTTATCAATGACATTTTATTCAGACAAAAAGATAAGAATTGTTATCAAGTCAAGATATGGCTACCCACTCAACAATTAGTCATCAAATCAATAGTTTTAAATTTTAACCAATAAAAAAAGTCATTTACAATGCATTTAGGCATCTTGATTTTCAGATCAAGATCATGCTCTTGCTTTCTCTCTTTATATTTTTGTAATGCTTAAGTTTTGCTTTCATTAATATCTTGTTTATGCCTTTCATTTCTTTTTCTTTGCTTAGTTAACTTTATCTTATTTGTGTTTTTATTTTATTTATTTATGTTTCTTTCTTTTGTTATATTTAGTTAAGTTTATTATGTCAAGGTAAAAATGTTACACTAATAATGTAAAAATAAGTATAGTATAAACTTAATATAGACCTTAATGTTTGAAACTAACATGTTTTATATATGTTATCTTGTTCACTTTTAATACTTTGCTTATTAAATGATTAATTTAGATTCATTTTGTATAACCCTTGGTACAATAAATACTTGGCACTTTCATAGCCTAAACTGTGTATGCTATAAAAGGAACTTGATTTGTTATTAATATAAGTTATAATCATGAATGTCTAACAACATTTACAAGTATTAGTATTATTCAAATAAGATAACTAATGTAATTATATTAACAATTTATAATTCGATTGGAACCTCCTTTGTATGTAGTTTTCAGTTGAATAATAAGAGTTTATGATATTAACAATTTATAATCTGATTGGAACCTCCTTTGTATATAGTTTTTAGTTGATTAATAAGAGTTTATAATATACTTGTTTCAAATACCATTAGTGGATTCTTTAACCTTAACAATTGTTTTTATTATTATTTAATCTTTATATCAATATCACATCTTAAAACTCTCTTTATTATTGTTATTATTCTGATTGTTGTTGTTGTCGTAGTATTGTTATTTATAATTTATATAATTAACCTCCCTATGGTTCGACCCCGACCTTGTTGGGTTATTTATTACTTTAACACTCTTATACTTGGAAAAAGACTTCAATCTTTTAGTCGTGTCATTTGCTTCGAATGCAAATTGAAGGGAGGAATGGACAATACAACTTGTAAATTATCAGGATTAATGCCATCAGGTGCTAATCCAGAACTAAAACTAATATCGAGCACCACAGGAATTGGATGAGAGGCTTGAATTGAAGCAATAGTGGACTAAGAACGGGGAGAAACTACAGATAAAGCAGGTGTATGGGTACTAGTATATAGGATGAGAAAAAGAATTTCAGATGGAGGTAACAACTAATTTCTGTAGTAACTATAGGCACAAAACAAGTGGAAAGTGGACATGATGGTGTTGATATGAGTGCATTTGAAGATGTATACAATAAGTCAGGATAGGGAAACTATTTATCATTAAACATAACATGCCTAGAGATAAAACAATTTCATTAAAGGGAAATAATTGCATAAATAAGCTTTGTATTTTGTGTCATACCCAAGGAACACATATTTTGTAGCTTTGACCTGTAATTTGGTCAAATTACAGGACTTAAATGAAGGAAAACAAGCACAGCCAAATATTCTAAAGTGAGTAAGAATTAGAGATGACCTAAACAACTTCTCAAAAAAAAGAGTTGTGATGAAAAACAGTAGTAGGCATACGACTTATTAGATATGTGGTTGTTAAACAAGCATAGGACTAGAATCGAAATGGTAATTTGGTTGTTTGTAATAAGGTGATAGTGGTTTCAATGAGCCTATTTTATTTAGGAGTATATGGACAACAGAGATGATGTGAAATGCCATTTTCAAGGAGAAAGTGTTTTATTTGGATCCTCCCTCTAGCTTTGTCTTAAATCCAAAAACAAAAGGCATCAAATATAACCTAACAATTATTGTCAAGGAAAAGTCGATGCACTAATAACATATTCTGAGTTAATTAAGGAATAGAAAGTATATAATTCAATTGATTTGAGACACTCATGAATTAATGGTAGAACAACCAATATGAGACATTTTCAAACCTTCACCATTCATGATGTGAATTGTTTTATTTATTGGATATGGTAAGGCCAATGATAGATTAGTCAAATCAACCGTCATTTGATTGGTGGCACTAGAATCACTAAGCCACACTTGAAAGGAGCCTCGAGAACTAGATGATGGAGATGCAGAGTTAAGCATTATATGTATAGCTTGCATATGAGGTTGTTGTGCTTGAAATTGTGAAGATGTGAATGACACATGTAGAGAAGGAGCTCAATATGGAGTATACTGGAAATTCTGTGGTTGCATAAGATAAGAGGACTATGGAGAATAATAAGCAGCTGTATGCATTCCAATCTAGTTTGGACCCTTTTCATAATAGAAGCAATACCAGGTGGTATGATTACTTCTACCATAAATGTGACATTTGGTTTTCTTAGGAGGAGAAGCCTCACAGAATGGGGCAGTGTGTTTCTCAGAGTTGTATAATTGATAAATTAGAATTATGGGTACAGAAGGATCCTTGAGTGAATTGGCCTTTACCCTCGCTCTTGTTCCCATTCTAAGGCCTAAAACCTCTAGTGTCCATTTGAGATGGACCATGATTCAAAAAGAAACCTGCATTAGAAACCATCGCTGTCATAAAAGGAGTATTAACTAAAGTTCCAACAATCACTTCCACTGCAAGTAACTGTGATAGAAAATCTTTATTGAAATCACACTTTCACACCCCCTTATAACAAATCTGAAGGTGTTATACTCAGCGGGTAGGCCATTCAAATAAAGAATAACAATGTCTTCATCCGCAAAGTATACCATAGCAGTAGAAAGATAGTCCCTAGCTTATTTAATGCGATGAAGATATTGTGAAATCAAATCTGATCCTTTTTAATTGTTTGCATATTAGATTTCATTTGAAAAATGCTAGTTCTAGACACGATGGAAAATTGTTCCTCTAACCTAATCCATAGATCCTTGGAGCTAGTGCTACCAATCACACAAAATATAGTAACATGCAATAATGTGGCAGTGATCAATTGCATAATAGCTTCGTCATACATTTTTCATACTTTATATTCATCAGTATGAGAAGAAGTGATACCAGATTCACCTGAGTTCGAACCTTCTTGAGGTGGAAAATGGATTAAACCATCAACATACCCTATAATCACATTGCTTTCAAGCAAAAGTTGCATCTAAAAATTCTAATTAAGTTAGTTCAAATCATCAAGCTTGACATTAACGACACGGGAATAGAGGAAATAAATGTTGTAATTGGAGATTGAAGCCATTGGAGTTGTGAAGCAATCACTATCAGGATTTCAAGATCAATACATGAGTAAGCTAATAAAAAATAAACATAGATTAGAGAAGAAGCAAAAGAGAATATGGAAGCAATAAAGGATCAAAAAGAAAAAACTTCAAGCGTAAGCAATAATAGTTATGATACCATATTAAGCTAACTGATCAAACAGAAACTAAAATCTTCTAGATTGAATTAATATTAGAGAGAGAAGAAGAGAGAGGTGAGAGAGAGAAGCTAGAAAGAGAGAGAGCAGATCAAAGTAATTGATCTTCTTATTTCTTTAATAGTAATTACACGAGATAGTTATATATAAAATTCCACATGATACCATCATGATAGTTTGGCATTGGAACGTACTTTTGATCAAATCTCTTATTCTATTGTATTCGGCATATACCTAGAGGACATGTTGCCTAGCTAGGATGTAGTAAATGATTGGCTTGTTAGAAAGGCTCTTGTACATACTCTATTTTGAAGCAGCATCCACATGAACATTTCTACCTTTGGTAGGGCAAATCCTTTCCACAAAAGTGGAGTGAAAGTGAAATTTTCTGCAAAAACAATGTTATCAAGTAAAGCACTGCCAGACTTGACAGTGTTGGGAAAACCGACCGATAATGTATTGATATTTGTTTATAGAAGGCCAAGCACACTAACACACAATATTTAACGTAGTTCAGCAAATTACCTACAACACGCGAAGGAGGATCACATTCACTCAACTCTCGTCTCTTATTGCTATATAGGGTAGCAGCTGTATAGGGCAGCAGAGCTTCCATTCTTCCTCTCTTCTTTTCTTCACTTCGCTCTCACCTTCTCTCATTTTGTGTTGCACTCTTGGTGTCTATTTATAAGCTTCAATGACAACTACAATGTTATTTGCTCTTTGTCAATGGTTGGTGCAACTTCTTTTGATATTAGCAGCTATCACTAACAACCCACTATTATAGCCTCTTTTTTTTGACAATGTCAAAAGGCTGCAAATGATGCACTAGCAGCCCTCTTTGACTCTTACAAGTTGGCCTTCTTTCTTTGACAATGGAAGTCATCTTCTTTGATAATGGCAGCAATATAATTGGCAATATTCCAACAATCACCCCCTTTGTCATTTATGTAGGGCAACTGTCCACTTGCTTCTTTAGCATATACTTGTATCTTGCAGCTCTTCCAAGCTTACCATTCTAAGAGTATCTTTGGCCAAGTTTACAAGTACTTGTCAAACCTTTCAATCATCAAACTAACCAAAGCACACCTTTTCTCACACAAAAAGATCACTACAACTAGATGTTCTGCCACATCACATCTTAATAGTGTTAACGCTTGTCTCTAGAACAACATTCCTCTTCGAACGTATCAACTATGCTCAAATTGGAATCATTTATCAAGCCTCACATCAAGACTTACAACACCCCCTCAAATGAAAATTCCTACTTCCAAATGTGACAGTCATAGACCATTTCAATATGATTACGAGCTCACCACTCTTCCAAGAGTCTACTCATCCTAAAGTTACGTCTGCCCTCTATTCCACCGTAAGAACCACGCCATACTTCTTCATGAGTATCTCGCTCTTAGTCTCAAGAGTCCTCCAAGTAGCTCTCTACCTTTAACCATAGGGGTAGCCCATTAAAGGTTGATCTATACTTGTCTTTAAACTCTGAGTATTACAATATCATTACTAAGCTCACCACCTTGACAATAGTCAACTTGTTCCCGAAACCTGTGCATGTCCTCTACTCATTCCTAGCAGTCACGTCTTAATGTTCAATAAGTTATCCACTTATTGTCTAAGGCAAATGTTATCTAGCTCATTGATCTTTAGCCTAGGGGCAATATCAATGAAAATCAATTCGGCTTTTATCTCCATTCTGATCATAGCCACTTCATTGGCTATCCATCTGTCCACTCATATCTAGCTATCATATTAGCCATGGGGGGGTTTTGAACTTGGCTTCTTTCACGGCCCTCACACCTTCTTTTAAAGTGTCTTCGCTCCTTATCATGCGATGGTCTGAAATAGGGCACCTATCATGGCCCTCACACCTTCTCTAAAGTGTCTTCGCCTTTTATAGACAGTAATATCCTCCTTCAGCTAGGATGCTTGAAAGTGGCTTTAAAAATTCTCTATCTCTATATGGACTATATAAGAGATCACTGTCATTGATTTCAGAGTCTTTTAGTTTTATTATTTGTGTAAAAGAGAGTTGTCACCTAGTATTATGGTCACTAGGAAACCTAACTGGTCTTTCAGAGATTCTAAAGCAAGGGATTGGTTGCGTAAAGAGAAGGTGTTAGCACCCCTAGTACGCCCTACCTAAGGTAAGCTGCTTGATGTTTGGTTTGTCTTATAATTGTTATGGTGTCGGTGTTTTCTAATCCCATCAGTTTTTCTCGGTTTGATTCTAACTAAATTTATTAAGAAAGAAATCCAATGAGTTAGAATGTGCTTTACAAGCTCATTTTTCCCTTAGTATTTCAAGAGTTTGCGACTCGTAAATCACTAAGAGAAGGGATAAGAATTTAGAAATCTAGAGTGCTTTAAAAATCTTTTTTTTTTGTGTTTTATACTCTCACGGCTCGTAAATCATGGAGTAAAAAAAATTAAAATGTCCTCGATTATAATCAAGGCTTCTTTCAAAGATGTGTGCGGATTTATTATTCCTAGAAAATTATTTTTGATATTTACCACTCTGGGTTTCTTTACCTAAATATTAACAGTGAATAATAACAAATTATCCCTAACAATATTTTGGATATTCGTCGCTTAAGGATTTCTTTATCCAAACATTAGTGGTGAATAATATATGAATTTCTCCCAAAATAAGATTTTTATATTTTTTTGGAATATTGGCCAACACTCTTTGGAATTTTACAAACATGTTGTAAAATCCATTAATACAAGAAAATAATTTTTGTGTTTAAGAAATCCATGCGAAAACACATTTTTCAAAACTTCCAATATTTTTTCTATATAAAAAAAATTCAAAAAAAAATATATGTTAGGGTATTGGCCTTATGCAACACACAAGAAAACAAATTTTGATATATATGTATATTGGTTGTAGTTGCGTCGAAAACCAGGTATTCTAAACACAAGATTGGTATATATATTTTTTACAAAATAAAAATTCAGACTTTAAAATAAATATTCCAGAAAATAAATCTCTTTTTCTTTTTTTATTTTTATTCAAAAAAAAGAATTAAGTCCGGCTGGGTCACTTGCCTCAGCAGGGGACCCAGCAGGACATAAGATTTAGACAAGCTATTCAAGTGAATTATAATTCACTTGAATACTAACCACAAAAGATTGCATAGTAACATATAATTAAAATGCAAAGCAAAGAGAATGTATGGACTTACCTGGTGCTGAAACAGGTAAAAGAGATTTCACTGCAGTTGCTGCACCCGGTTGCTGGCTGAAAAAAGAGAATGGCCACGCTGGTTTTGGCATCTTTTCCTTGCTTCTTCCTATTTTCTTCTCTTCTCTTTCCCTCCTTCTCTATTCTGCTTTCTTTTTCCTTTTTTCACTTTTCACAGCAACGAACAGAAACTCATGTTCTCTACGTTTTATCGGCACGTCTTTGGCTGTTTCTTTTGCACTTTTCTCTCTATTTTTTTCTCTTCTGTTTGTGCTCCTTCTTTCTACATTTTTTTTCACCTTTTTTCTTCTCTCCCTCTGTCGCTTTTCCCCTCTCTTTTTTTTTCCTATTCTCCTATCTTTCTTTTCTTTTTCCGCCCTAGGTCATTAGAGGGGCTTATATATAGTCTAACCTATATCTATTTAGGAAGGATTCAATGCATTAATCCTAGGACGCAAATCCCTATTGATTTGCAGTAACAAAAAATGCAAAAGGAAACTGCAAATTCTGATTTTATGGTGGTGCTTTACATTTGATTTCTTTCTAGTTTAAAAGGATGGTGTTGTTCTTTTCTTTCATTCCATAGGGCCAGCTGCTCCCTTTGAAATGAGGCAACAAAAATGTGGTCTTCAGCTCCAACAATCAAACGTGGTGAGAAAGGAAAATAACAGAGAAAAAGGGAAAGAAATCAGATGGAGGGTGCAGCTGCAAAGTCTTATTTTTCTTATTTGGTGAGGTAAAAATCCTTCCATGTATGATGATCCAGCCCCCTCTCAATTAAATCCCTCATTTTAATAGTTTTTGATTCAGTCCTTGGTCTAGAAAAAATCCTTCGAATCAGTTCCGCAAACTTGGGTTATATCCTTCTCACAGCAGAATTCTCTACCTTCACATTGGATATTCAAATAGGAATATCTTGAGCTTCTGATAATGAAATCAAGTGATTCAAAAAACCAAAATTCATCTATACGTGTAGGATTACAGTTTTGATAGGGATTTAAGGCGAGATATAATCGTTTTATAGGACAGAATAGGGTCGTGATCTCGTTGGTCAAAAAGGTCTCCTGATCTGATTCAAAAACTGACAAATGCCGAGCATCTAGATATGACTAGGAGTACCCTAAGAATGAACCAGAAAAATCATGATGGTAGTAGAATTTCTTTTTGGTGCAAAACTTGGGTTAGAATCCTACTTGCGACAGAATTCTCTATTTTCACGTCAGATATTTAAACTTGCAGAGCTTGAGCTTCTGATATCGAAATCCATTTTATGCGTATAGGATTTAGGGCGAGATATAATCATTTTATAGGACAGAAATCAGGCCGCAATCTGGTTGGTCAAAAAGGGTCTCCCAATCTAAATTCAAGAAACTGACAATGCCAAACATCCAAATCTGACTGCGAATCTGCCCTAAAAACAATGATTCCTAGGACCTAATAAAGGTATAGGTCAATTTTTGAACATTTCATGAGTGACAGAATATATCTAGGATGGTTAGATATCGTACGAAACCAAGTCAGAATTAGAGCCTAAGTTGGCATAAAAAAAATTACGACAATAGCAGAACCCCTTTTTTTTTGTCAATTTTCTAGCAAACATGATATACACTCCTACACTTGGTTCAAAACGGGATACACCATCTCTAGCATATGGGGTCCAAAATTGAATAATAACAATATAGAAAGAGATAGTTGCAGTATACTCATCGCAATCCTCCACCTCAATTTCTATGTTTGGAGCTTTTATGCCTTTCTACTTGATAGCTCAACCTACACCAACTCTCTTTTGGTGTCTTAACCTCTTATCATAGGCGGTTGCCTTTTATCATAAGTATTTACACCCCCTCAATTAGGTGCTTCTACAACAACTCTCTTTCCATCCTAGCAAGCATTGGAAAGGTCTTTGCCTGTTGTCTTCATTAAGAGCACAAGAGACTTCATGTTGTCTCTTTACAGTACCTCATTGGATCTTACGAGTACTCCTACATAATCTTCATATGCCTTCGAGCAATTTCTTTTCTCCAGATTTCTCCCTATTCTTTGCTTATATTTGATAGTAGCTCATCTTGTCACAACACCTATTCAAGTCAAACTAGGGTGTCAATCTTCATCTCCTTGTTGTATTTCTCTATTATTATCAGGGTCTTCATTAATTCTCCCCTCGAGAAATTACAGTCACTGAATCTAACTTCTTTGGAGAAATCTTCAATCCATCAGATCCTTGAATATATAAAACCTAACTATTCTCTTCTTATGCTGTCATCCTGCTAGTCTTCAACTATTTCATTACAAATTGCTATATATACAAAAATAGTATCGTATGGATAATCCTTTCACTAAGCAAGTTCCCAGGAAAGATTGGAGGGGTCACCACGGTCCCATTTAAAACCTAATCTCTTAGACAGAACTTCTTAGACCATATCTATCTATTATATTATCTGTCCGTATATACAACCATTTGCTAGCTTTGTCGTGGCTTTCCTTTGCAAGTGATCTAAAATATTTTGGTTTTATATCTAATTTCTCAACATCTAGTAAGACTACCAATTCTTAGATTCATCAAGATTGGTCTTCGTCAATTTTCACTCTCCACCTTAAATTGTCCACATGATCAAATGTCTAGAGTGTTCTAATTTTTCCTTTCCTCAGGCAATCAAAATTCCCCACTTAGCAGTTTAGCACATGTAATTAGGTAAACATATGTGATTTCTTCTTTTTCATCTCTATCGATCACCATGATGACCATCATATACCTTTTAATCGGGCAATATCTCTTTAAAATATTCTAGTAAGCAAGAATATGGTCAAAGGTATACCTATATTGATCATCCAGATGAAGTTTGTAAGAGTTGTGTCTTCAGCAAACATCACAGATCTAGTTTCGCCAAAAACGTTAACTACAAAGCAAAGAAGATGCCTAAACAATATTGTGTTGAAGTTATATCATGTGCAGTGTATTTGCTAAATTGCTACCCAACCAGAAGTCTGCAAGATATCACTCCACAAGAAGCATGGAGTGGTCACAAACCAAGTGTTATTCATCTTCGAGTCTTTAGTTGTGTGGTATATGCAAAGATCCCAAATGCAAGAAAGACCAAACTCGATGATAAAAGTGAGAAATACATCTTTGCCGGATACAGTGATAGAATGATGGGATACAAGCAGTATAATCCCATCACAAAGAAGGTAATTATGACCAAAAAGCAGTTAAATGGATTAGCACTGATTTGATCCTTGAAGATGAAAAAGTACCAACAGTACTTGTAGAAAATCCAATATTATCAAAGAAGAGCCATAAAGTCCGGCACATAGATTTTCTATATTCAACAGGAGAAACACACCAGAATCATCATTAGCATCATTATCACCAAAACCATCATCAACATCCTTATCAGAAGGACTAAAAAGGATGAGAAATTTAGAAGAGTTGTATGACACCACTCAAGTAATAGAAGATACAACTCTATTTTATTTCTTTGCAAATAGTGACCCACTTAGCTTCAATAAAGCTATCACAAAAAAGAAATGGATAGAATAATAGATGAAGAAATACATGTCATTGAGAAGAATAATACCTGGAAGCTTACTTATCTACTAGAAAACAAGAAAGCAATAGGTGTCAAATGGGTCTATAAGATAAAGAAGAATGCAAAAGGAGAAGTGCAAAGATACAAAGCAAGATTAATGGTGAAAGACTACAAACAGAGAGAAGGCATTTATTATAGAGAAGTATTTGCTCCAATAGCCCAGCTAGAGACAATTACATTGATGATCTCACTAGCTACAGAACATAAATGGAAGATCTATTAACTCGATGTGAAGTCAGCATTTCTAAATGGCTTTCTTGAAGAAGGGATCTATGTTGAACAACCACTTAAATACATTGATGCTGAAAATAAAGGTAAAGTATACAAGTTAAAGAAAGTCATTTATGGTTTGAAGCAAGTTCCGTATGCTTGGAATACCAGAATTGACAGGTATTTTTAAGATAATGAATTTGAAAAATATCCATATGAACACGTAATTTATATGAAGAACGAAGCAGATGGCAACATATTATTTGCGTGCTTATATGTTGATAACTTGATCTTCACTAGCAACAATCCTATCATATTCGAAGTCTTCAAGAAAAGCATGGTATAAAAGTTTGAAATGACAGATATTGGTCTAATGGCACATTTTCTTGGCTTAAAAGTGGTGTTGATAGAAGAAGGGATTTTTGTATCCCAAAGCGGTTATGCTAAAGATATTCTTAAAAGATTCAAGATGGAAAGCTGCAATTTGGTATCAACTCCAGTTGAGAATGGAGTGGAATTGAGGAAGAGTAAAGTTGGAAATGTTGATCTAACTTACTTCAAAAGCTTAGTAGGAAGGTTAAGGTACTTGACATGTACCAAACTGAATATACTCTACGGAGTTGAACTTATCAGCAGATATATAGAGACACCAGACCAGTCTCACTTCAATGCAGCTAAGAGAATTTTTCGTTACATCAAAGGTACAATAAATGAAGGTTTGTTCTATACCTCAAGTAAAAACTTCAATCTTACTAGCTACTCGGATAATGATTGTGGTAGAGATATTGATGAAAGAAACAACAAGGTTTGTCTTTTTCATGGAAGATACATCTTTCATATGGTCATCCAAGAAGCAATCAATTGTCACGTTATCAAGCTATGAAACTAAGTATGTTGCTACTAACTCAGTTGTACGCCATTCAATATGGTTAAGGAATTTGCTGAAATTTTTAGGATTTCATCAAAAAAAACCCATAGAGATTTATATCAATAATTTATCAGCGATTGCATTGGCAAAGAACCCGGTGTATCATGAAAGAAGTAAACATATTGATACACATCATCACTTTATCCAAGAGCATGTAAAGAACAAAGAAGTCGAACCGATATCTTGCAAGAAAAATAATTAAGTTGCAGATATCTTTACAAAGCCATTAAAAAAAGAAGTATTTATTAGATTGAAGTTCATGTTTGGCATAATATCCCTCAATTAAGTTTAAAGGGGAGATTTGTTGAAGTAAACTCAATCTAGAAGGTCAAGGAAGGCAATTACAAGCTATCACCGCCCAACCATCCAGCTACCAGTCGCTTTCACATCGTCAACCACAACTACCTTCATATTTAAAGGTTGAATTTTTTTATTTTGAATTCATGTATAAATAGACAGCTAAGTTTATATTATTAGTGAGATTGAGAGAAACACATAAAGTTTTTATTTTAATTATTGTAAGTTTTTATTCTTAAAAATAAAAAATGAGTTTTATTCTCTTAAATATTTCAAAACTATTATAAGTAGTTTCTCCCGTCAACAGACAGCACAGGCCCCATTTGTGTCTCCTGCCCATATTTTTTTTTATAAGCCCTGTTGTACTGCAATGTAACCCCTGCTAACAATTGATTTGGGCTGTTTAATTGCTCCTCATCTTATGTATGCCGCTGTCTTTTCTAATGAAGCCTCCCTTGCCATTATTTAGCAATGGCCTTCCATCCTTTAACTGCCATCTACCCCCTGCGTGGAGTGCTATTCAGTGTTCATTTTCCTCAGCAAGATTTGTTGGGGAATCCGACCGATGATGTACTGATATTTGCTCATAGGAGGCCAAGCACACTGACACAATATTTAACGTGGTTCGGCAAAACCGCCTACATCCACGGGAGAAGCCATTGTATTATGTAGGGAGAGAACAAGATTTACAACAATAGAGGAGGAGGAATCATCCCCTCTTGTAGCAACTCTCAACCTCACTCTATTTATCTCTTTGCAGTGCTGCAATGACAGCTACTGCTTGCTGCCCTTGGCAGCACACTCTCTCCTACATTTCTCACATCTTTGGCTCTACTACATCTCTCATTTTGCTCTCTAACATATGCCTCTATTTATAGGCATTCATGGAAGCTATTCTTGGTTTGTTGTCAACAATGGTGGCTACCAACTCTAACTCATTCAACAATGGTGGCCACCAACTCTAGCTCATTCAACAATGGTGGCTATCAATAGTCAATGGTTGGTGCCATCCATTTGTTGCACATGAAATGGCAACCAACCTAACAATCACCCCCTTTGCCATTCATGTGGGGCAACTGTCTTCTTTCTTCTTCAACACAAGCTTGCATCTTGCAGCTCTTCCAAGCTTTCCATTTTGAGAGCATTTGTGGCCAAGTTTACAGGTACTTACCAAACCTTTCAATCATCAGAGTAACCTAAGCACACCTTTTCTCACACAAAAGGATCACTATAACCAGATGGTCTGCCACATCACATCTGAATAGTGTTAACGCTTGTCTCTGGAACAACATTCCCCTTCGAGCGTGCTCGGTCCGGAATGATTCATCAAGCCTCACATCAAGGCTTACAACACCCCCTCAAACGGATATTTCAAGTGCGACAGTCATTATTTGAGTATCTCAATATGATCACAAGCTCACCACTCTTCCAAGAGTTTACTCATCCAGGAGTTGCGCCTGCCCTCTGTTTCACCCTAGAAACCACGCCTTACTTCTCCATGAGTCTCCTACTCTTAGTCTCAAGAGTCCAGGTAGCTTTCCACCTTTAACCATGGGGACAACCCATAAAAGATTGATCCATATCTGTCTTCATACTCTGAGTATTACAATGCCATTACCGAGCTCACCACCTTGACAAGAGTCAACTTGTTCCTGGAACCTGCGCATGCCCTTCTGCTCTTTCATAGCAGTCGCGTCTTAATGCTCCACAAGTCATCCACTTATTGTACAAGGCAAATATCTTCTAGCTCGTTGATCTTTAGCATGGGGGCAATATCCATGAAAGTCAATCCTGCATTTGTTTCCATACTCATCATAGCCCTTTTATTGGCTATCTGTCCACTCATACCTAGCCATCACATTGGCTCTGGGGTGTTCTGAACTGGGCTCTTTCCACGGCCCTCACACCTTCTCCTAAGGTGTCTCTGCTCGTCATCATGCGGCGGTCTAATCATGGGCTCTTTTAATAGCCTCCACACCTTACTCCTGAGGTGTCTCTACTCGTCGTCATACGGCGGTTTAATTATGGGCTCATCTCATAGCCTCCACACCTTACTCCTGAGGTCTCTCCACCTTTCATAGGCGGTCGCATCCTTCTTTAGTTGAGATGCTTCAAAGTGGCTCCATAAATTCTCTACCACCATGTGGACTATGGGAGAGATCACTGCCACTAATTACATAGAAAGAGAAAGTTGCGGTATACTCCTCGCAATCCTCCACCTCAATTTCTATGTTTGGAGCTTCAACGCCTTTTCTGCTTAACAGCTCCAACCACACCAACTCCCTTTGGTGTCTTCGCCTTTCATCATAGGCGGTTGCCTTTTATCACAGGCGTTTGCACCCCCTCAATTAGGTGCTTCTACAACAGCTGATCCTTCCATCCTTGCATGCATTGGAAAGGTCCTCGCTTGTTGCCTTTATCAAGAGCACAAGAGACTTCTTGTTGTACAACTTCTCATAGTCTCTGCTCTGAGCTTCATCTGGGAACTCTTCTACTTCTTGCACCTACTGTCTCATTACAGTACCTCGTTGGATCCTTCGGGTACTCCTACACAATCTTGCATTTTCTGTTCTCCAGATTTCTCCCTATTCTTTGCTTATGTTTGACAGCAGCTCATCCTGTCACAACATTTAACCAAGTCAAAATAGGGTGCCAATCTTTATCCTTTTGTTGTATTTCTCTTCCATTATCAGGGTCTTCATCAATTCTCCCCTCGAGAAATTACAGTCACCGAATCTAACTTCCTTGGAGAAATCATCACTCCATCAGATCCTTGATCATACGGAACTCAACTGTTCCTTTGTGCCGTCATCCTGCTAGCCTTCAATAGTTTCATAACAAACTGTCACATATACGAAAATAGTATCGTATGGATAATCCTTCCACTAAGCAAGTTCCCAGGAAAGATTGGAGGGGTCACAACGGTCCCGCTTAAAACCCAATCTCCTAGCCAGAACTTCTTAGGCCATATATATCCATCGTACTGTCTTTTCGTATATACAACCATTTGCTAGCTTTGTTACGGCTTTTCTTTACAAATGATCTGGGGTATCCTGGTTTTATACCTGATTTCTCAACATCTGGTGAGACTACCAGTGCTCAGATTCGTCAAGATTGGTCTTCATCAAATTTCACTCTCCACCTCAAATTGTCCACATGATCGGGTGTTTAGAGTGTCCCAATTTTACCTTCCCTTAAGGTAATTAAAATTCCCCACATAATAGTTCACCACATGTAATTGGGCAAACATGTGTGATTTCTTCTTCTTCAGCTCCATCGACCACCATGATGACCATCATATGCCTCCTGATCGGGCAATCTCTCTTTAATAATTCATCACTGCCATTTCTGATCTCAATCTCAATGATCAGACCGTACCATTGCATCCGGAACGATCCAATTAGCTAGAAACAAGTCTGAAATCGTCCAAATCGCACTTCAGACGGCTAAGATCTCATCAAAACAATTTTCGCCTGATGAGTGGTCCAGATTCAATCTCAGATCCGGTTGCACGTAGACTCCGCCACACAGGATCAAAATCCAGGTAGCTGACGTGGCTGTAATGACGTGTCATCCACGTAGGACATATAGGTCAGCCAAATCTGACGTGGCAGTTTGACTGGTCAGAGTGCTGATGTGGCAGGTGACGTGTCTGGTGACTGTGTAGAACTGCTGACGTGCTTAATCACGTGGCAGTTTGACTAGTTAGAGTGCTGATATGTCAGGTGACGTGTCTGATGACTGTGCAGAACTGCTGACGTGGCTGATGACGTGGACAGCCAACCCCGCCGGCACGTGCGACGGTTTCCAACGTCCGATTTCGACGCGGTTTTCACCATTGGCTTCGTCTCTTCCTCCTGTACACAGTGGTATGGTCAAAACACAATTTTGACAACTTTCATTTTTGAGCACTTGTAAGGATTACGAACACCACATATCTCCACATTGGTATGATATTGTCCACTTTGGGCCTAAGCCCTCATGGATTTGCTCTTGGGCTATACCCAAAAGGCCTCATACCAATGGAGATATTTGTCCATCCTTATATACCCTTGATCCTCCCCATTTCTAACCAATGTAGGACTTTGGTCGTATACCCAACAAGATTAAGTGCAGCTCTCAATTCCAGCGTTCGTTTCAAATTTGGTAATGGGCAGACAACCAGGTTTTGGGAGGATTGTTGGTGCGGCATTGCTCCATTGAAGTCCCAATTTCCATGACTTTACCGTCTCTCAACTCAACAGCAGGCAACAGTTTGTGCGGTATTTTATCCAACTAATAACTGCTTTAATCCTAGCTGGAGCCGTGACTTGTGTGAATCTCTAATTGCTGAAGTTGAGAGGCATTTTATTTTGCATGGTAGCATGGATATAAAATTGTGGAAGCACAACACCTCGAGTGCATATTCAACAAAATCAGGCACCAATTTTTTTTATTGTGTTTTGTTTCCAGGAAAGCATTCGTTTACTAATATCCTTTGGACACCTCCAGAAAATGATGTCTTCATTTGGTTACTACTTGTAGTCTCAGCACTCAGGGTTTCCTTGCTAGCAGAGGAATTATCATGTGGGAAGATGCTCGGTGTCCTTTCTGTAATGTTGAGGGTGAAAGAATTAATCATTTATTTCTTCACTTCCATGTTACTTGGAGGTTATGGACAAGGTTTATTAGGTGGATTGAGTTTCGAGGTTGTATTCAGTTTAACGTGGATCAGGCCATGACACAATGCTATAGTCTTCTAAAAGGTCAGTTTCAGCGTCAGGCATCTTTCCGGCTATTTGGGTGGCGCGTAATAAGTTAATTTTTGTAGATAAAGTGACCCACTGGGAGTCTATGTCAAATTAAGCCAGCAGGAACAGTAGCAAATTAATAAGCAGCAGAAATCGTGGATCTTGAAGAAATTGTTGAAGAGAAGCAGAAGCAGGAGAAATCGTTACAGACAATATTTTCTATTGCAGCTCACATTCCATAATAATTCAGGCTTGAACAGTAGATGGTATTCGCTTTTGGTCTAACAGCAACATGTTAACTTGACTTTTATTTTTGGATGTTTTCTCGACTGGATCATTTTTTCGACTTGCTTCTTGTTTTTTGTTTTTTTTTTTTGGGGGGGAGGGTGCATGTGTTGTAATTGGATTTGATTTATTATGTTGAATAATTGTTTTTTAATTTATTTAATCATACAATAATAAAAATCCACATATACAGGAAAGCAAGTAAATAAAATCTTAAAAAATTATAAAACAAAATGAAAGGTTGTACAAAAAAACAAACAATTGTTAATGTTATAAAAAAATTATTACAATCTAACTCTGAAACAAAGTAAATGGTGTGAATATAAGTTTGGGTATTTTATGGACTAGATTTATGTTGGGTTTATGTGCAGAGTTTGTTGGGTTTAAAGTCATTATTTAAATAACTATTTTTCTAATACAAATCTCGATTATTAGAAAAATAAAAAAAAATTCATGTATGTATGTATGTATGTATTCTTCCAAAGTCACTGCTAAATTCTCTTAGGGGAAATCTTGTATCTATAGAGTTTTGGAAATGGCTATCAAATTCAAGAAGGAGAGGGGATTAGTTAATCCTAGAGATGGGAAAACAAAGCACTGCCGTTTGTTTTGTTTTTGGTTTTCAGTGTAGTATAGTAGGAGCAGACAAAGCACGAGCAAAAATGGAAAATCATCAGGTGATCATGGAAGACTAATAGGAACACACAAGTGATCATTATATAAAAAATGAACTAAACATTCTTCAACTGACATTGCAACCTGGCTTAACTAAAGGAAGGAAGAAGAACAATTATATATCGACTCCTGGATATGGATAGTTTTTCTCGACTGCTTATACCGTACAGAAACTAGACAGGTACGAAGATAGCACAAGACATAAACAATGATGAAACAAAAGGACGCGCACTCGGAATTTCATGCACGGAAGACAGTACTCTTCAGTCACATTTCTTTTTCACTTCAACTAACATTTCTCACTCTCAGTTTGTACTGTGCTCCCCCGTTTACCTCCCGGTAGAAGGTCACAACATCTCCACTTTTGAGGCCAGCATGGCGAGCAATGTCAAGCCAACCTCTTGTAAAGACAAGCCTTCCTGATCTGGTGGAGCAGTGAATTGTCACCGGGTCCGGTAAACGGGTGCCGGCAGATGACTCAACTATGGTGGACAATTCTCGGTGTTCTAGGTTAGAATCGTGTGGTAGCACCAATCCTCTCTCAAGATCAATAGAGTTGAGTTGCTTTGTGAAGATTTCCATGGCAATATAATGAGAATTATTGCTATGAAATAATTAGGTTAAAGAAGGTTTTGTGTGTTTGTAGTGACAGACTTGGAAGGTATTTATAGAGAATTCAGTGATGTTTTGCTTGTTGCAAAATGTCTCGTTTCACTCTCTTTTTATTATTAATTGACGTATGAACATATCCGACACTTAATTGTTCTAGAAACAATTTAATACTCGGAATTCCAATGTTTTGTTGGTCAATGCTTTCAGCAAGAAAAATCTCTATAGTTTGAACAAGCAAGATCTTATCAGCAATTATCTCAAGTTTTTCTGATAGAGATTTGGCCCTTTTCAGTGAGTGATGGAGCATTCCAGACATTCATTAATTTCGCGCCCTACGAATGTTTATGTTCTTACGGAAACTTGGCAATTTAGGTGCATGGACGGATACGCACTGTTTTATCCCATGTAACAGTCTTTTTATATATAATAAATAAATATTAATATTGGACGTTCATCGTTTGTGTTGACGATTAATAGATCGATAAATGACATACAATTAAGATAGAGTGAGGTTAGAACGATTTATGCACCAAAGGTAGATGGTAAGTGTTTTGAATCAGTCGTTTGCTTCCAGCTATTTCTCCACCGACCATTTAGACATTAATTATGAAATGGTCCGCTGTGTCAATCAGCAATTCAACTGCTTATTGGTTTATTAACACTTTTTCTATAAAAATTATATGAATTTTCAATTAAACTATTTTTGTATATGCCAGCTCTTTAATTTCTGCATGCCATGAAGTCATCTAGGCATAGAATGCTCAACAAAATAGCGATGCTACCCAAGAAAATTTGATTTTTAAGTTAATTTTAATTTTAATTAGAAAAAATTAAAATTTGAAGGTCAAATTAAAATTTTTCAGAGTTAATATCATTAAATAAGAAGCTTAATTATATAAATATTAAAATTTGATGGGCAATTAAGGACTTGCTCAAAAAAATTCAAAATTAAAGACCAAACTATAAAAAATGTGTAAATATAGTAACTAAAATTAGCTGAATCAATAGCCAAGTTGGAAAAATTAAAAATTTATTGATCAATAAAGAGTTAAAATGAACAAATTTAAAATCAAGGATTAAAATAGAAAGGCAATCAACTTCAAGATTGACAATTAAATTTAGTAGGGATGTAATTGAATTAATTCTTAAAATCAAAATCTCTGATTCAATAAATAGAAAAATAAGAATTTATTTGAAAATAAACTTTTTTTGGCACTTTTTTCTATTGAATAAAATGACGTGTTTTGTAAAAGAATAATGGTGTTTAATTAACTATTTATTAAAAAAAAAAAAGAGTTGTGAACAATATCATTTTGATGGCACTGTTTTCCATTTTCTTTCTCTAGGCATGCAACGGCATAAGAAAAAGGTTTTTCTTCCCCTCCTTTGCAGATCTTGTTTCTCTCTCCCTTTTAGATACCTAAAAAACACTAACACGACCCACACTTCTCTCATGAATTACTATCAAGATGAAAAAATAAAAGGGACAAGCCTGCAGACAGCCCTAGGGAGGTTGCTCAATGGCCACCCAGCCACCATATCCATTCAACACGATTGGACAAAGGTAGGGTGGCTCTCTTTCCTTTTCCTCCTTAGGGGAGGAGAAGATGAGAGGAGGGAGAATAAGAAAATAAAAAAAATAGATAAAACAAAGGGACAAAAAAAAAAGAAACAAAAGCAAAAAAAAAAAAAACAAGGAGAAAAACTATGAGAGGAAGGGGAAAATAATAGAAACAAGAACTGTTATTACACATTTTTTTGTCCTCATATAAAAAGGAAAAAAATACAAAAAAATATTAAAAAAACACACAAAAAAATATGTGTATCAATGGCTATTCACTTAGGTCCCTATAATTTTATTTCTTACAATTTTGACCTAAATTGACCCTTAATTTGATTTTTCTTTAATTTTATCTCTAATTGTATTAATTAAACCAATTTAAAGTTCAATTAAGTCTTTAAACTTATCAATATTTTTAAGTTTTAGCCAAATTGACTTCCAAGTTTATAATTTCATCCTTATTGCCCCTAAACCTTCAATTTGTGTTTTCTTGATCAAATTCTCAAATTATTTTCCCATGTTTCTTCAACAAAAACCTCAGTTTGTCTACCCACATGTTGATTTTAATAAAAATACATGTCTGATTAATCTGGTTATATTTTAAAAAAATTAAATTATTTATTTATTATTTGTTATTATTCTTTATTTTATTTTTATTTTTTAATTATTATTTTTAAAATTTCAAAATTGGGTTATGACACAAAACATTTTGTATGTAAAATATTTTGCATCCTTAAAAATACTTTATGCAAAAAAAGCACCTTAATTTATTAATTAATTTTATTTACTCGTGGACCAATAAAAAGAATTGAATTGTGGCTGTAATAAAATTAGAACTAATTCAATTTGGTTTTATTCTCTCAAAATTTTAACATCCAAAAAGATTCCCCTATGTACTCTAACAAGTTCTGATTACTTTTTTTTAATGATAATGTTCTGATTACTAGTGAAGTGGTGATGTCTTTAGGCTACCTTGTTAAATTATGCATCCCCTTTATCTTGCAGCCCGTGCGCTTTCTACCATTATCTATTTAATTTAATGGAAGACACTTTTTTATCACTTGCTTCAGTCGCGTTGAAATTATGTACTCCTTTTAAATTGAGGTCCCTGTATATGTAATGTATGTACACGTGGTTTAACCAAGCTCTGGGATTTTTTTGTGTGCGTGGCAAATTTCAATTGATCATCGTTGATCCATCTTGTATTGATTCGGTCTTGGTTGCTGGAGATTCATGTATCAACTATATTGCTTATGTCTCCTTCTACGTGCTCAAAAACTTTGGAATATATGGACTACGTTCATTTGCTGGAGATTCAGGTTTTCTACCTGATCATTAAGGATTGGCGTTAGGACTCTTTTCAATCCCTGTTGGAATAAAAGATTCTAATGAAACATAATTATTATTAGCTGTTGCTAAAGCCTTGGAGTTATCTACATCTAAGGAAGATATGTTTGGAAAGGAAGTGGTTGTGGAATCAGATTCTGGAAATGCAGTCAATTGAATGACAAAGAAGTCTATCAGAACATGGTTTTACCAGAATCTCTTAACCCTTGCTCCACATTTCTCATCATGTCTGGGTCCTGTAACTTATATTTACACTCTGCAAGAAGCTAATCACATGGCAGATAATCTTGCAAAACAAGGTGTAAGTAGGTATGGTGAACTGGTAGCATGGCTGCGATTATCTGTTGTTCATTGGTTACTTGTCTCTCTTTTCTAGATAGACTGATTGGTTTATAGAAATCATATGTTCAGTTTATTTGATGAGTCTATGAGTTTGTGCTAAGATGCTTTTTTGAAATGGAAGAAGAATGCATTTAGGTTCACTGATGTGAGACAATGTGTAAATGAAATGCAGGCTTACATGGATGCAGGGGCGGAAGGAAGGGGCAGGCACGGGCCTGCCCCCTAATACATACATACATACATACATATATATGCATGTATGTATGTATATTGGGTAAGTAAGTGTGGAGGAGGTTTTTTATAGTAATTAAATGCTATTTTTTAATTTGATTTTCTTTGAATTATTTTGCACATCCCTAATATAAATTCTGTAAATATAAAATTATTATTTTGCATAATAAATTCAGCAACTGGTCAAAAATAAAAAAATAAAAAAATATTTTTAATGGAAAGAATGAAGCAGAGTCATCAATTAATTTATTTTTCATTAAACAAAACAAGTTAACTTCAATTTAAAATCTATTTTTATTTTGTTTTGAGATGTATGTTAATAATTTGATAAGATTTTTTTTATATAATTCTACCATTTTTGCTTCATTTTTTTCTCAAATATGCTAGTTTTACCAATTATTTTTTGAATTCTTGTTATAGTGTTTTTTCTTAATTAATTAGATATATTTTATTAGTTTGTTTTGATTATACTTGGATTTTTTTAATGTTTTGTTTTTGACAGAGCCACCAAAATTATTAATTTTTTCTCACAATATATGTTTTGATTTTATATTGAACTATGAACAAAATCAGAAGAATTTAATTTTTTTAAAAAAAATTATTAATAACTCGCAGCCTAATAAACCAACTTTAATATATAATGTTAAAGTTATAGTTGAGCAATTTTAATGTATTTTGGTTTGCAAAGAACACACGTTGATTAGTGAGAATCATTCTTTATTATTTTTTGCTTGATTTCAAAGTTTATCAAAAATAATAATGTTTCTTATATACTTTGTATATTTATATTTAATAGATATAAAGAACAAAAACATTAAAGTGATGAATATATTATGAAGATAAAATTAACTTCGTTGCTTTGATTTAATTTGGTATTACTTTATTTTACCTTATACAAATGTCATTGTATGTTTGTAATAAGTTATTTGAATAAAACTAAATTATAGAAGTTTTTTTAACAACTCAAACTCTTGTACAATAAATTAAAATAAATATTATATTTTATTATATTAATCTAACAAATAATGCTAGCTTTGCCCTGAATTGGGTTCTGGAGCTTCCGTTCTTAGTTGGTGAATTCTGCTGGCAAGGTTGTGCTACATATATGGAAACTATTTAGCACATGAGATTTTAGAAGAACATACATTGAATTTTGACTTCATTTCAGTGGTAGCATCATCTTCAAGCTTTGCGTTGATTCGTGGTTGTTTGAATACAGTTAGGATGCTACTGGGTAGAACCTGGCTGCTGTTTTGTTAAGAGTTTTCTCTTTTGTCCGCATTTTTTGGTGCTTTAAGTTTACACTGCATATAAAAAAATATATATGAACTATATTGCATGTATGGATTTGGCCCCTTCAAAATTTAAAGGCTTTCACTTGGCTTATGGCTTTAGAGAAGTTGACGCCAGAAGCTTTCGCTATCACCGATGTATTGCTACTACCATGGCTGCAGAGCTGCCCTCTTTGCCATTTCTCTACTGTAACTGTTTAGCAAATTCTCCTTCATTGCCGTGAGGGCAAATGCTCCTTCATTGCCGTGAGGTTCGACTTCCTAATTTGGAATAGGGTAATGAGATGGTGAAGCTGCATATGCGTGAAGCCAAGCTTGGTGGAAAATTTAATTGAGAATTGGGGTTTTAATGCTCTTGGCTCTATGCAAAAACATGTGTGGTTCTTGGTTTTTTACTGTCTTATAGTCGATTTGGTTAGCAATTATTGTCTTTCTAACAACACTATGCTTGAATGAGACGATTAACACAACACTATGCTTGGATGAGACGATTAACACGGGCTTGTTATGTTGATGGACACTTATTTTTTTTAGTTTAATATGGGTGTCTGGATCAATTTGCACGCATCTCAACTAATCTTATAAATCCTAAAATTAATGATTATATAAGTTTCTAGTAGTTATCATATGAGTAACAACAAAGTTGAACCTGAAATTACATAAAAAAACAAACTTTTTAATATTAAATTTTTATCACTTGATCACCATTTAAATGATTAAATGAATACTTTGTATATTCTACTCAAGTGATGATCCGATCTGAATCAAAAGGTGTATCAACCATGTTAGAATTAAACCTACTACTATTTGGAAAAAACCTCAAAAGCATTAAATAGTTGGAGGAGTCTTAAGGGACTGTGAAGGTTTTTTTGAATCTTCTCGTCACCAACTGTTAAAAGAAAATATGTATGGTAGAAGTTTGTCTACAGCAATGTAATAAAGAAAACTAAAAGCTAAAAAGATGGTTCGAGAGAAAGATAATCTTATTGGGTATTTTTCTCTTATATATTTCTCTTTACACTTATACTTTAAGCTTTTGATTATAAGACTATTAAAATCCTAAACAATCAAAAAATTAAATTAATCAAAGAAAAATATATTCTAAACAGAAAAGGTACTTCTGCGGATTTAACCGATCTACAAGTTCCCAACCAACTACTATTTAAAAAAAATCTTTCAAAATGCATTATAGAGTTGGAGGAGTCTTAAGGGACCGTGAAGGTTTTCTATGCCTCTTCTTGTCAACTTCGGAAGAAAATCAGTGTAGTAGGAGTTTATGCAATCTTATTAAGTATTTTGATTATAAACTTATTTATACATCTAAAATCTTAGGTAATTAAGAAGTTAAACTAATAAAAAAAACAATAATCTGAATATGTTTAACTGTTCAAGAAAGTATTTTGTTTTTCATAGGACATCAAGTGTTTCTATATATCAAACTATTTTCTTTCAATCTCAAATTTCATATTTTGATTGCATTATTTTTTGTTTATATATTCATCTATTTTCATTAAAAAAACACACAAAAAACGCAAGTGAAAATTCACACCCTCTTTATTCAATGGTTTGTTGCTAATCGAGATTGTTACAAATAAAGCAAATGTAGTGGCAATTGTCTTTCTTTGTATCTAATTCATGTATACGAAAATCAAATTCGGCACAATATTACAACTTGATTTTGAGATATCAATCTTTCATCCGAATGAATTTATTCACGAAACTAATTAATACTTCATTAGTAAGAATAAATCACCAATATGGAGTGGTGGAGCATGCGGTGTGAACACTCCAAATCATTTGACATCAGCCCAGATATCCTTTCCAAACAATCTGATTTTCCTTTTCACTTCGATTTTGATCCATGTTCCCGTAGCTCGGTTTTTCATGACTTCCTCGAGAATGGTCACACTATCATCCACTTGAAGATTCCTTTCACGAACAAACTCTATCCACCCCACGGAAAGAAAACGTCCTACACTCTCATTTCCCTTGATGGAGCAAGAGAAGATCCATTCCTGGCCATTACCATCGTGGACATGCATGTTCATCGAATGACCTTCTTGGAAAGGTAATGGACCAAGAGTGCAGGCAGGAATAGACAAGCCATTCTCGATATCGGCCTTGGTTAGCAGCTTTGAAAAGAGTGTTGTCATTGCTTGGTACAAAAAAAAAACAGATAAAGATGCCTAACTAGAGCTCAGCTTTGAGAAATCTGTGCTCGTAGCTAAATATGAGATGCTGCTGGAGTTGCTCACTTCACTCTTCAACATGTTCTATATATAGGGAACATAGATGTAATCACGATTCTGCCATTAATGTGCTGAGAAAATGCGGTCACTTCTTCACGCAAAAGAACATGGAAATTCCCAATCTCCTGGAAAGTCAAGAGACTATTGGCTAATGCATCCAAACACTTATCCACCAGGCTTTTTCTGTTACGATTATGTGCATGCAAGAATCCAAGTTTCTTTTCTGGGAAAATTCGAGGAATGCATTTTTGCTTGGATTGAATGCTTCTAAAGCATAGAAATTCGACGCGGTTCGTGCTTGAAGGACAAAGAAAATGTCAAACTTGGTATAAAATATTAATGGGCTACAAAGTTGAGAGACGTCAACTCTAATTTAGACTTGGTCTTTCTTATACTTGTTCTTTACGTTGAAATAGACATGCAATTTCACATCATTTTTATTTTCCACTATAATGATGACCGAGTTTCCAGCTTTAATTAGATTATCTTCCTTATTTTACTTTAAATTTGATTTGGTTAGAATTAAGACAAAAATTGGACGGCTAAAGCTTAGTGATGGATTTTAAAGCGTAGATGAACGTTTGTCTGAGATCAAATTAATTACGTCTAGGCAATATTGTAAACATGTTTGAAAGGGAAAAAAAAATTATATATGATAAAGGGATTTTGAAGCCAGCTGTTACTTTTTATTTTTTTTCTGGCGGGTTTAAATAGACAATTTACTCCTTAACTAATTTATATATATATATATATAAAAGAATTCTTTAGTTTTCTAAAAAAAGAAAACCTTGAATGATAACATGCGCAACATATCTTTTCACCATGAATAAAACCTCTATTATTATCCAAAAACAAATATATATATCTTTTCACCAAATAGCTAGATTAAGAGTGTATTTGGTATTACGGTAGATGTTGTAGTTGTGGTTTGAAAAAAGTTATTTTATAAAAAGTACTTTTAGTTGAGGTTGGTTTGAAAAAATAGATGTTTGGTTAAAACTGTGGTTAAAATTGAAGTTAAAAAAAAGTAATTTAATGCATTTGGTTAAAAAAACTTTTAAAATTGAAGTTATAAAATAATTTTAAAAAATATATATTAATATTGATGATTTTAAATTTAACTATTATAGAATTAATTACTCCTATTATTTCATTAAATAAATAATACTTTATATAAAATATTTTTTTTATTTTATTAAACTATTTATAACTACATTACGTATAAAATTTATTCGATAAGAATTACAGTTTTCATAATTTTTTAAGCATGTGATAAAATTAGATAAAATACTATCAAGTATAAAATTGATATTACAATGCAAGTGAATTTAATTTACTCTATATTAGTTTTTCGAGAAAAAAATATTGTTCACATCACGGTGCAAATAAATTTAATTCACTATAAACAAGTTTTTTTAAAATATTAATAAAATTAAAACTTAAAAAAATATTAATGAAATTAACATTTAAAAAAATATAATAAAATTAACACTTAAAAAATATTAATAAAAAAATATTAATGAAATTAACACTTAAAAAACATTAATAAAATTAAAGAAAATTAATAAAATTAACACTTAAAAAATATTAATAAAATTAAAAAAATATTAATAAAATTAAAACTTAAAAAACATTAATAAAATTAAAGAATATTAATAAAATTAATACTTAAAAAATATTAATAAAATTAAAAAAATATTAATAAAATTAACACTTAAAAAATATTAATAAAATTAAAAAATATTAATAATAAAATTAACACTTAAAAAACATTAATAAAATTAATACTTAAAAAATATTAATAAAATTAACTTTTTTAAAACATTAATTAAATTAACACTTAAAAAATATAATAAAATTAAATGAAAAAAATGCATGAACAGTGCAAGTGAATTGCACTGTTCACGTTAACAGTGCAATTCACTGTGAACAGTGAAGTGAATTGCACTGTTCATGTTAATTACACTGTTCACTGACCAATGCAATTAACGTGTACATAGCGAATGAAAAGCAGTATTTATCTGCTTTTTATTAACTACGTTTTAAACGTAAAAGTTATCTGGGATCTATGCATAGTAAACTGATTTTTGCGGTTTAATTAAAACGCAGCTGCAGCCGCGTAAACAAACAGCACCTTAAAAGTTGGTAAATTGATAATAATACTAAAACATGTAGGTTCTTTAATAGTGGAAGAGGATTATATACAAGTCTAAATGGATGAACTTGTTAAAAGACCATGTATGTGTAATCTAATTATTTCAACATATGTTTTTTAACAATTTCAAATGGAAGATGGCGAAGCTCATTGAGGAGAAAAAACATTATTTATTATATACTCACAAACATTTTTTATGGGATCCCAAAGGGAATTACTTATCAATTAGGTCATGAAATATTCATATGTTTCTCAATTGCATCTTTTTTCTAAATATATGTTGATGTTTTTAATCTAATATGTATGCAAGGTTATGCCTTGAAACAGTACCATTTAAAACTAAGGAAACAAGTTTAGGAATATGGAAATAAGGACCCAATTGAAAATATATGAATTGCTCATGACCGAATTGATTAACTTTTTTCATCTGAGTTTTAATTGTAATGGAATAATTCTAGGTTCCCCGAGAGAACAATACAAGTCGTCCTAAAAAGGATTTATCATGGTCATGTGACCTTATGGATAGTGATTTCTTCATTTGCTCATTCTTCAAGTAAACGTAGGTCAGCATTGAATCTATATTCATATGCCAAAATGACATGATCTCTTGCGGATAGAATTGAACTTATAATTAAAAATGGTTATTTGGTGAACTTTTTCTATAAACATGATTATTATAAACATGATTATTGGTAGTCTATTTTAAATTTGATGTAGTAGCTAAAAAAAATGATATTGATAGAAACTAAGTCGTGTAGAGTTTTTTATGTTGATGATTTATTGTTCACTCTTTAATGGATTATTATAGATTGAAATTATGAATTTTTTATAAATTTTCAATTCAATCCCAAAACTTTTCTTTACACAATCGAGCACGTTTAAGCCCAATTAATTAGCATTCAATTGCATTTTTATAAGAGATGATTGAATTGAAAGATTGAGAACTAAAGTGAAAAGGATGAGTGAAACAAATAGTAAATTTGAATTTCATAAAAAAAGTTTATTTTGATTTTTTATAACATTCAGTCTATAAGTGATCAGTCCCTTTAGTTTTTAAAACTTCAATTCTAATACTAAAATTCATTTTCCTTATTTTTTTATCCTTTTATATAAGATGAGAAAAGTGGTATCATTGGATTCTAGTAAAGAGAAAGAAAGTGGTTGTTAATGAAAATTCTGACCACAAATAATTAGAATTGGTGTTAATAAATTCTATTTCATAAAGAAATTTTAACATAGATGTTTCTTATTCTTCTCCTTGCCCGAAAATGTAGATCAATCCTCAAAAATAATGAATTGGTGTTAGTTCTATTATGGCTAAGAATAAAATACCATTTCTCATCACTCATTATTTACCCATCTTTTCAATATATTTAGAAAAAATTAAAAAATGCAAAAAATACCAAAATTATCAGAAAATATATTTAATTTTTCCATGATTTTGCTAGTTTATGGTCATTTTGTAATTTTTAACTATTTCACATATTTTTTTTTATTGAAAATGTTTTTATGAATAAAATAATTCATAAGAAAAGAAAAAAATATCAATTTAACAAAAAAAAATAGTGAGTAAAATATAATTAAGAAAATAATAAGTACCGGTTTAGTTTAGTAACATACAAGTTATTTTCATAAGTTTTTTCGTATTTTTGTTATTTAGGGCTTTATTAAACTTCAAATTGAATTGAACCGAACAAAGTTTTGGTGTTACAATAGAATTCAATATGTAGTGATTTTAATAGTTTCTGAGTATAATAATAATTATTATTATTTATCTTAGATTATGTCTTAGATTAGGATAATTTTTTTATTAGTAGTGTTGTGATTTTTTTTAATTATTTTTAGAATCCTTTTTACGCTATGATATAAAGCTATATAAATAGTTCATTCATCCAATAAGAAAATATCAAATACCTTTAAGAATCCTTATGCTCATGAAGCTTATGAATCAGTGCATCGAAGGTTTTGATTCCGGCCAAAAGTCAGCAGCGATTCCGACTGCAATTTTAGAAAGAGTAGCGTCTTATCTGCCGCCAGCAGAATCTTTGTCCTAAAGATTATTATCTATCCCTATTTAGAATTCTGAAGGTGATAGATAAATGCCACTAGAGAAGATTCTCATGGCGTGGAGGGCTAGGGGCTATTCAAAAGTAAATTAATGAACACTTCAATTTAAAAAGTAAAGAGTGAAATATAGCTTATTATTATTCAAATAAAATATTCAAAAGGAGTAAAAATTAATATTCTATAATTACATGATCACAAATACAAGAATATTAAGATCACTGTTATAAATCATGGTTTTGATTTTTTCATAAATATGTTTGTAATTTTTATGATTTTTTTATTTTTTCATGAAAAATTTCCTTTTTATTTTTAACCAATGAATAAATTTTTCAGTCTTCCAAGGGAAAAGTAAAAGAAAACTAAAAAAATTGTTAATAATTAAAAATATATTTAGGGAGTTTTTGAAAGTATGATAATAGTTGATTTTTGCTTAGAAATACAACAAAATAATATTGTATTATTATTTTTTAAAATTATTTTTAATATTAATGCATCAAAATAATATGTAAATACAAAAAATTTAAAAAATAATATTTTACTAATTTTTATTTGTGAGACACTGGTAATAGTGCTCGACTTTTTCAAAATATACGTGAGTGTGTGAAAGTTAAGAGAGGTACAAGAGGAGGGACACGTGCCGGAAAAAAGAATTCTCATGTGTGCAGCCCTTGCAGGAAACAAAAATTTTAAGTTTTGACCCCTAGCAAGTTATTGTAGCTTTAACCATCCTTGAAAATGATTCTAGCTCCGCCCCTGATTACACGTGGGTCCATCACGGGAAAGAACATAACTCTGCTTTTTAACTGGACATGGATTCTGGGAGATGGTGGTGATTCGGGTTGGCATAATTCTTATCATTCAAAAGTAGAAACGAACTGCTAAGCTGTTCAATTTTACTCCAATTTGGATAGCTTTTGCCCCTGCATATTCTAGTTTTGATCAATGCTCTCATGCTTCGAGTAGCTTGAGGTCTAAGATTGGTGGTTGGAATAAATTTTAGTTAATTTTGTCATGATTTTTGGATCGGTAATGAAGCCTTGAAGGAAGTTTACCCCAACTTGTTCAGAGTAGCACATGAATATCAATCTTGCACATGAAATTTGGAGTTGGAAATTTAATTTAGAGGTCTCTTGTGTAAGAGGAACTGTAGGAGGAAGCTGATCTACTTCAGCTGCTGGCCTCTGCTCAAGTTCCTCTGAATAGCTGGATAAGTGGCTTGGGTTCATGACCTTAAAGGTGTCTGTCTACCCGGTGAAATGTTGCTGCAAATTCTTCGCTGGCTGCAGAGAGCTCCATTCAATCAAACGAGAGGCGTTATTTGGAGCCTCTAAAGGTAGAAACTCCTTCATAGATGGCAGCGCTAGGGAGATCTAGCAAAAGAGATTTCCTTTTCCAAAGAGGAATCGTCACTGCTGCAGCAAACTTCCGTCCATTTTGTATTGTTGAGCAAGAAAAAGTACCGCAACGTCATGCTGAGTTGCATGGAATATTTTGTGTTCGTATCTTGATTGTGGGGATCAACTAACTTTTTCGAACAAACTTTCTTGATAAAAGTCGAAAAAATATATTTATTACCCCAAGGAAAAACACACTCCTTATTCCTTAAATTTTCCACCCTAGTGTAGCTGAGTCTATTGTGCAATGAATGCATCCAAGCGGTTGCTTTGTGAAAGAATAGACAGAGAACATAATCTCAATCCAGGTTGATTTTCTCAAGATAAATTTGTTCTTAACTTGCCAAATAAGCTAGATTATTCCATAGACGAATCCTCGTTGCACTCTTTGTTGAAATTCACCATAAACCTCGCCTTTTTACTGTAGAATAGATCGTCCAATGAATGAGGAATACACTATGAAATACCCCCAGCAATTTGCTATTTTATTCCAGAGATTCCTAGAAACTGAATTGAAAAGAGCATACCAGTTACTGTTTCTGAACCGGATTTACAAAAGGGACATAGATCTTCCTGTGTTGATATAGTTTTTCTTTAAATTAAGGAGCGAGTACATGACTCGAAGGATGCTGAAGGTCTGCAAAATGGATGACAGCTCAGGATTACGACTCCATGTATCTTGGCATGGATCTTATTCTTAGCTCTGAAGAAATTCGATGCTGGAGCCATGTGCGTAACTGCTGGCAAATTACCCTATCCAGTAGGCCTCCATGAGGTGCTTTTAAATAAAATGTAGATGGGTCCTCTGTATTGAAGCATTATGATTCACTATTCTTTGTTATCTTTGTATTATTCTTGTGTGTTTATTATATTAAAATCTATTATAGAATCTATTATATAAAATTCATTAGATTTATATATATATATATATAACAAGTATACATGTTCAGACAATAAAAATAAAAAACAGCAACTGTTAAACACAACAATTTATCTTTTCCTTCGAGAACCCATTTTCTCCCATATTCTACTTGTCTCATGGGGCCAAGTGGTGATGCAGGCATAAACTACAAAGACAGCAAACAAACACAAAGAAAATAGATTTATTGAGCGAACAGGTTGCAAACCTAAACTCTAAATTCACAATTTGTTATCTTTTTTTTAGATTAACGTGGGTGTCCGGGCCAGCTTTCGCGCACCACGACTAATCCCACGGGTCCTAAAGTTAACGACCATGTAAGCCTCCAGTGGCCATCATATGAGCAACCAAGAACTCGAACCTGAGACCACAGAGGAAGCGCACCATAATTTGTTATTTTGATATAATGCATCATGATGTTTGCCTCTCAAAGAGATTTCTAAAACATTTAAATATGCTAAAAAACCTACTTGGGAAATAAAATCATAATCTGAAAACATAAAGAAAAATTAAATAAAATCCAAAATAAAGCAAAAAATTCAAAAAGAATACCAAGAAAAAATAATAAAATTAACTCAAACAATATCTTATGAAGCTAATTTCAGGGGATCCAAACATTGGAAGATCAACAAAGCATATTTCTAATTGAAACAGATCTCAGGAACTTTGTGTAAAAATTTAAGATCAATCCAATAATTAATTTTTTTATAATATTTATTAGTCACTAATCTAGTCTATCACGTCCAAATTTTTTTAAAACCTAAATTTGTTTCACTAGTACAGTATAAATACTTGGGAACTTCAGTTTTCGCAAGTCTAATTGCATCAACAGGCCTTTATAAGTGATCATGAAAGACTTTCTTCATTGTATCTTCTCATGCCCAGCAAGCATTAAAGAGTCTGAAGCTTAAGCCCATAGATTTGTTTTGTTGTTTTTGTTGGCTATTGAGGGGGCATCGATTTTTTTTTGTTCACCTAATAGAAGAAGCCCATAATTGGACTTGTACGGTGGCCTTCTCTCAAGTCTAGTTTTAGCCCATTATTAGTTTATTAGCTGGCTATTTGCTTTTAATGTGCCCCCTGGCACCTAAACTAGCTTCATGAAGGAACTAGGTTTATTGAACACACAAATCCTAGGGAAAAAAAAAACAGCAATAAACTATAAGAAAAACTCACAAGTCTGAGTGTTTTTGAAAATTGATTATTGAGTTTCAAATAACAAAAAAAACAAAGAAAAAGAGCTCGGTTAGTTTTTCATAATTAATCACGAGCTAAACAAAAACTAAAAACATTATCAAATTCAAAATTAACATTAAAATAAAAGGAAATGCTAGATAGAAAAGCTTAATCTTTAAAACATGAGAAACCTAGGATGGTTCTAAAGATCATTGTTGAGCCGACATTGTGAATACATGTATTTTTTTAATAATTTATTTTGGTTCTTGAAGTTTTATTTTATGCAATTTAATTCTAATTAAAAGTCAATTATATTTGAATTCCAATTCATTAGTAAAATTAAAAGAAAGAAAACCAAAAAATAACACTAAAAATAGGTGGCACGCTAGAGATTACATGAAAAATATATTTAGATTCTCGATCTTTAAAAATAACAAAATATATACAATTTAGATCTTCTTAGATTTTAAAAAATTAATTTTGATACACAATTTTATTTTTGTTATTTTTTAATCCCTAGTTAGAGATAATAATTATTGGATTCTAGTGATGAGAGAGAAAATCATTATTCACTCTGTTTTCAAGCACCAAAATAGATTTTATTGGTGTCTATAGATTTCGTGAGATGAGAGGGGCTTTATGATTGTTGTTTATAGCTTCGATGTTGGATAAAAAACTAAATATAAGCCGAGACAGTAAATAATAAATCGATTTGATTTTGAATTTTTGAACTATTTTTTAGGTATTTGGAGTTAATAAAATGGTTTGTAAGTGAGGGCTTGCTAGATTTCAATGCTAAAATAGAAAGTCATCAATCATTTCATTTTCACCCATCAAACACAGGTATCATTGGTTTTCACAAATTCCATGAGATGAGAGGGATATCATAGTGGTTGTTTAGAGTTTCGATATTACATGAAAAACCATACATGAGATTTGAGAGTCAAAACTAATCAAATTTGATTTTAAGTTTTTGAATTATTTTTTTAGGTATTTGAAGTTGATGGAATGATTTTATAAGTATTATAAGGGTGCTCATTACGGTCTTTTGGGTTCAAATAACTTGAAAATTATGTTTTTTTAGGCAAAAAACTAGATACTTGATTTTTTAGCTATTATAATGATAGTTAGAATATGGACTTGTAGACTACATATGCTTGTCTTTTTTCAAAAAAAATAAGAATGAGCTAGTTTGAGCTTGTTTTTGTCCTTTTTTTAGATTAAATGTAAATTAAAAAAGAACAATATTATATCTAATCAAGTTCATAGTCTGAGTTGTAGATTTCATGAGTAAAGCCACAACAATCAAACTATATATATTTTCTGAATAGAGATTGATGTTTAATAGTGTTGTGCATATTTATTTTTTGAAAAGATTATTTTGATCCATTTATAATTTTTTTATAAAAAAAACTTTATTTTTTTAAAAAATGTTTTTTTAGGTAATTATTTTTAATATATACAACCTTTCATGATATTTTTTATTTTTATTTTATTTGTTTTATTTAATATATATTTTTATTTTTAATATCACTTAATTAAATAAAAAACAAGGTTTAATAAATTAATTCCATAAACACAATCAAGTGAAATACTATTTTCACGGGGGCCCTTTGGATCAACATCATGGGAAGCTGATTTATTAAAAATAGAAAATCTGAAACATGATTCTCCTTTTTCAAACCCAGCCCACCTTTGGTTTTTCTTTCTTTCTTTATTTGTGTTTTTTCTTCTTCACGTGGGGGATGGCTTTCTAATGTTTTCTCTATCTTAGGGATGCGGACCTGCTTTCTGTCACCCACCTTTAATTTTGTGGTGCAAGTCACTCCCTCCTATCAAACAATCAAACCATATTTTTTTTATTTAATTGTTCATATCATTTCTAATGGTGAAGCATTCTTGATTATTGTTTTTTCAAACCTCTCATCATATACAACCTATTCGTGAGCTATAATTCATGTCGCCTAGCTATAGATATTATAATTTATTTAAATTATTTTTTTATTTTTTCATGTTTTTAAACTGTTTTTATATGTTTATACCAAATTAATTCTAAAAAAATATTTTAATATATTTTTAAATAATAAATATTTAAAAAAACGACGTTTAGTGAATGCCAAGCTATTCAGTGAGTGTGTGGAGAGAGAACAACTTTTAGTGGACTCCAAGAACACGTTAGATGATCGTGCGATACGTACGAATAAATGATAGGGATGTTTGATGATGTTGCAGAAACGTGGGACCTTTAATCATGCTTTCTTTTCTGGAGCTTTAAAATAACCAATCAATCGAACGTTGATTATTTCTTTTGTTTTCTTTTCTTTTCATTTGATTTCGATCACAATTCACAATCGGACGAATGATGAACATCTGATGGCATGATTTGGGCTTTTCTTTCTGTCTGTGGACCCACCACTCACTTATTAGAACAAGGACCTTAACGCTCGCTACCTTTTCATGGTTTTGGAGGCTGCGGCGCTCTATAAATCCTCTTGCCAAGGGGAAGTTGCCTCATCAATTGCTCATCTACTTCTTCGAGATAAGCAATGGAAAAAAACTTCACCAAGAAACTCAACGACATTGATATTGAGAGAAGGCTACTGCTATCAGAAAACTTTATAAAAGATTTCCCGAGAGGCGATGAAGCATACTTGAAGTTTAAAGATGAGGATGGCCAATTGTGGACATTTCGTTGTAGAGTCCCACCAGGAGGGGGTTCGAAACCAGCCCTTTCTGGGGATTGGTTTGTATTTGTTCGTTCGAAGCATCTCAAGGTGGGCGACGTCATAGAAATTGCCTTGGATAGGGAGAAGGATCAAGCTGGTGGAGAACAATTCACAATCAAGGTTAGGAAAACAACCTCAACAACTCGGAACTAGTCGATCATGCTCTGCATTGAGCCTCTTTGATCAAACTATATATATTGAGCTTTTCTGGGCTGATCAGTAAAGATGAAACCACTTCGATGGGTGAGTCTATGACCACAAATCTTGACGACGGGATAGGCCTTTATAAGTATATATCTGCAGCATCAACAACCGCTTATATATAGAGAGAGGGCTTCGACATTGTAATTCACTAGTACTGTAAAGGGTCGAGATCATATCGTTGTATTTGGAGTGAGCTTTCGCTGTACATTTCCCGTTTTCCGAATACAATTAAAGAGTTTCCGGCCAATATCTTTGCTTCTGGATAGTGTTTAGATTAAGCACAGCATCTCATGATCAACTTGGGGGTGGCAGTAAGGCTTTGAAAGAACATAATTGAGGATATCCACAACTTGAATATGCATTCAAGTGACTCAGTTTGGGTTGTTCAAGAACCAACTGCAAGAACTTGCACAAAGAAGTTGTTTCAACCTTCCCGCGTGTTCTTGCATTGGAGAAGGACCTGATCGTGCGCCAAGATTCAAAGCTTCTGTGGACTTCAATGGTGAGATCTTTGAAAGTCCCAGTCACTGCACTACATTAAGACAGGCAGAGCATGCGGCTGCTGAAGTTGCCCTTAATGTTTGGTCTGTTTGTGGGAGAAACCACTTGTGGTGGCTTTAAAACACTCAAATGAGATAAAACACACTCTTTTATTTCAAGAACAAAACTTACAATTACATAAACAAAAGCTTACAACAACCTCTCTCTTTTTCTCTCTTTCTCTCTAGTGTTTCTCTCAATCTCTCCACACAGAATTGTATAAACTTAGCTATCTATTTATACACGAAATTAAAACAAGAAAATTCAACTTTCAAGTGTGAAGGCGGTATGTGACCGACGGTTTAAAAGCGGTTGGCGGCTGGTCGGTTGGTGGTTGGGCGGTGACAGCTGGTGGCTGCCTTCCTTGACCTTCTGGATTGAGTTTACTTCAACAAATCTCCCCTTTAAACTCAATCGAGGGATGTTATTCCAAGCATGAATTTCAATCTGATAAATACTTCTCTCTTCAATGGCTTGGTAAAAATATCTGCAACTTGATCATCTGTCTTGCAGGATATCAGCTCGACTTCTTTGTTCTTTACATGCTCTCGGATAAAATGATGACGTGTATCAATATGTTTACTTCTTTCATGATACACCGGGTTCTTTGCCAATGCAATCGCTGATCGATTATCGATATAAATCTCTGTAGGATTTTCTTGAGGAAATCCCAAAAACTTCAGCAAATTCCTTAACCATATTAAATGACATACAGCTGAGTTGGCAGCAACATACTCAGCTTCACAGCTTGATAAGGTGACAATTGATTGCTTCTTGGATGATCATGTGAAAGATGTATCTCCCACGAAAAATACAAACCCTGTTGTACTTTTTTTTTTCATCCAGATCTCTACATCAATCACTATCCGAGTAGCCAATAAGATTGAAATTTGTACTTGAGGTATAAAACATACCTTCATTTATTGTGCCTTTGATGTAGCGAAGAATTCTCTTGGCTGCATTCAAATGAGACTGGTCTGGCTTCTCCATATATCTGCTGATCAGTCCGACTCCGTAGAGTATATCTGGTCTGGTACATATCAAGTACCTTAAGCTTCCTACTAAGCTTTTGAAGTAAGTTGGATCAACATTTCCAACTTTACTTTTCCTCAATTCCACTCCATTCTCAACTGGAGTTGATACCGGATTGCAACTTTCCATCTTGAACCTTTCAAGAATATCTTTGGCATATCTTCTTTGGGATACAAAAATCCCTTCTTCTTTCTGCACCACTTCCAAGCCAAGAAAATGTGCCATCAGACCAATGTCTGTCATCTCAAACTCTTGTACCATGCTTTTCTTGAAGTCTTCAAACATGGTAGGATTGTTGTCGGTGAATATCAAGTCATCAACATATAGGCACACAAATAATATGCTGCCATCTGCTTCTTTCTTCACATAAATTGCGTGTTCATATGAACATTTTTCAAATCCATTATCTTGAAAATACCTGTCAATTCTGGTATTCCAAGCACGCGGAGCTTGCTTCAAACCGTAGAGGGCTTTCTTCAACTTGTATACTTTGCCTTCATTTTCAGCATCAATGTATCCAAGTGGTTGTTCAACATAAATCTCTTCTTCTAGGAAGCCATTCAGAAATGCTGACTTCATATCAAGTTGATAGATCTTCCATCTATGTTGTGATGCTAATGAGATCATCAGTCTGATTATCTCTAACCGGGCTACTGGAGCAAACACTTCTCCATAGTCAATGCCTTCTCTCTGTTTGTAGCATTTCACCACTAATCTTGCTTTGTATCTTTGCACTTTTCATTTTGCATTCTTCTTTGTCTTATAGACCCATTTGACACCTATTGCTTTCTTGTTTTCTGGTAGATAAGTCAGCTTCCAGGTATCATTCTTCTCAATGACATGTATTTCTTCATCCATTGCTTTTATCCACTTCTCTTCTGTGATAGCTTCATTGAAGCTAAGTGGGTCACTATCTGCAAAAAAACAAAATAGAGTTGTATCTTTCATTACTTGAGTGGCGTCATACAGCTCTTCTAGATTTCTCATCCTTCTTGGTCCTTCTGATGAGGATGTTGATGATGGTTCTGGTAATGATGGTATTGATGATGATTCTGGCGTGTTTCTCCTGTTGAATACAGGAAATCTGTGTACCGGACTTTGTGGCTCATCTTCTGGTACTATTGGACCTTCTGCAAGTACTGTTGGTACTTCTTCATCTTCAAGTATCAAATCAGTGCTGATCCATTTAACTGCTTCTTGGTCATCATTCCATTGCCAAGTTTTATCTTCTTCAAAGATAACATCTCTACTCATAATTACCTTCTTGGTGATGGGATTATACAGCTTGTATCCCATTATTCTCTCACCATATCCGACAAAGATGCATTTCTCACTTTTATCATCGAGTTTAGTCCTTCTTGCATCTGGATCTTTGCATATGCCACACAACCAAAGACTCGAAGGTGAGTAACATTTGGTTTGTGACCACTCGATGCTTTTTGTGGAGTGACAACTTGCAAACTTCTGATTGGGCAGCGGTTCAACAAATATACTGCACATGATACAGCTTCAGCCCAGTATTGCTTGGGCAGCTTCTTTGCTTTGAGTAGACTTCTTGCCATATCAAGAATTGTTCGATTCTTCCTCTCAGCTACACCATTCAGCTGTGGTGTATAAGCCGGTGTTGTCTGATGTCTGATGCCTTGTTGTGTACAAAAGGCTTCAAAGTCATTTGCTGTATATTCTCCACCTTGATCAGATCTTACGGTTCTGATCTTGTAGCCACTTTGCTTCTCAACAATTGCTTTAAAATCTTTAAAACAATCGAACACTTCTGATTTCCTCTTCAAAAAATATACCCATGTCTTTCTGCTAAAATCATCAATGAAAGTGAGGAAGTACCTATTCTGTCCAGTTGACATAGGCTTTATAGGACCACACACATCTGTGTGCACTAACTCCAGTGGCTTCTTTGCTTTCCAATTGACTTCTTTGGCAAAACTGGATCTGTGATGTTTGCTGAGGACACAACTTTCACAGACTTCTTCTGGATGATCAATGTGGGGCATACCTTTGACCATCTTTTTGCTTGCTAGCATCTTCAGACTTGTGAAATTCAGATGTCCAAGCCTCAGGTGCCAAAGCCATTCTTCATTGTTGGTGATGGCACTCAAACACTTTGTTGCATCATATTGGATGTTTAAAGGAAACATCCTATTCTTGGACATTTTCACATAGGCAATTAATCTCCCATTGTAGTCTATAATTGTTAGATGACAATTCTTCATGTAAAGTGTATAGCCTCTTTCCAAAAGTTGACCTATGCTCACCAAGTTCTGCTTTATGGCTGGGACATAGTAGACATCGGCGATGTAGCTATGATCGCCATTCTTCAACTTGATTGGGATGTTGCCTTTACCTTTGAATGGAACTTTTGACGTATCTCCAAAGGTGACAAAACCTTGTATGGTCTCATCTAGATCACCAAATAAATCTCGTTGACCACACATGTGATTGCTAGCTCCAGAATCAAGATACCAAATATTCTCTTAATTCTTGTCAAGTCCTTGTTGGACAAATAATGCAGCTGCTCCTCTGTTGTTGACATTCTCTTCTGCATAGTTGACTTGCTCACGTATCAGTGGAGCTTTCTTTTGACATTCAGTGCTACAGTGCCCAAATTGATTGCAATTATAATACTGAATATTCCTCTTGTCATGGTTATTGTAACCACCTCCTCTTCCTCTAGGAGTGAATGCTTGTTGTCCTCGACCTCCTCTAGTGGTGTTTCTACCACCTATTCCTCTAAAACCTGTATTCCCAGAACCTCTGCCTTGAAATCGTTGAAATCCTCCTCGTGTTTGTTGACTTCTTCCTCGAGTGGTGTATCCACTTGTTAAAGTCTCTCCTTGCTCATATTTGTCTTTGAGAGACAATTTTGCTTGTAAGGCATGCTCAATTGCCTTATCTCCATTTTTTTTTTACAATCTTCTGCTCATGAGCTTGCAAAGAACTCATAAGTTCATCCACTGTTAACTTGTCCACTTTTTTGGATTCTTCAATAGCAACAACAATAAAATCAAATTTTGGATCTAGGGATCTCAAAATTTTCTCTGTAATTCGAGCATCTGAAAGGGCTTCTCCATTTCTTCTCATCTGATTGACTATCACCATAATTCTTGTGTGATAATCAGAAATGGATTCTGAGGACTTCATTTGTAACAATTCAAATTCACCTCGCAAAGATTGGAGACGAATCTTCTTTATTCTGTCAGCACCATTGTATTTTTGTTGAAGAGCCTCCTATATTTCTTTTGATGTTTCTGCGGAAGCAATGATTTCAAATGTCGCTTCATCAAGACCTTGATAAATGATGGTCTTTGCTTTGTTGTCTTTCTTTCTATTGGCTTTGAGGACTTGCTTCTGTACCTCTGGTAAAGCATCTTCTGATTCTTTGGACTCTGGTTCATCATAACCATATTGCACAATGTCTATACACTCTTGTGAACCAAGGAATGCCTTCAATCTGATGCACCAACTATCATAGTTGTCTTTGGTTAGCTTCGGGATGAGTGTTTGTGCATTTTCTGTAGTCATTTTGCTCTTTAAATGACTATATCACCTTTTTAGGAGTTGAATTTGGCAAAACCAACACCGTAGATGGATCCGGAATGGTCCAAATAGTAGGGAACCGGTCTGACTTTGTAGAAAACGGGTCAAAAATGAGGTGAACCGGTCCAAAAACCAATTCGGGTGGTTTGCTGGGTTGAACTGGGAATATTCCAATGAATATTCTTTTTTTTTACTTTGACTTTAGAATATGGCTCGGAGCTTGGCTTGGCTCCAGAATATGGCTTGGAGCTCGGCTCGGCTTCAAATATACCACTGTGAGATCAGGTCCTGGTCATGTCCCAGTTTTCACTTGTACCGTAGAGCTTGCTGGTATGAATTTCACAGGTGAGCCTGCAAAGACAAAGAAACAAGCTGAGAAGAATGCAGCTATTGCAGCCTGGTCTGCTTTGAAAAGAAGTACAAATCTCATTCCCCATTTCTTGTTTATTCTCGTAGTTAATTATATTATTTGATTATTTGCATAATCAAAGAAGTTCGAACATTGAAATAGTCTTTAGACAATAATAATATATTGTAAATTTAGAAATGATTTAAAAAAAAATTATTTTTTTAAAATTAGTTTTGCTAATAATATATTAAAATGATTTAAAAATACTAAAAAAATTAATTTATTTTTTTAATAAAAAAACTTGTTCAACAGCAAGGTTAAGGTTGTGTTTAGAAATATGATAGCAATAACTTTTCATAATAATTTTTACTCGGTAATGTATTGAAATAATATTTTTTATTTTAAAAAAATTATTTTGATATCAATACATTAAAATATTCTAAAAATATTAAATATATATATATATATTATGGATGATATATTTTGTAACATGAAATATTTATTTTATAAGTTTATTATTTAAGTATTGTTGTTATTGTTTTATGCGATGAACAGTTTAGCAATCAAAATATTTACTTGAAATGTCATTATAACTGACATTCATACTGACAAATTCCTATCCGCCAGCATTTCATAAAGAGTTGAAAAATAATTACTTGAAATGCCACTATTAACAATGTTCATATTGACAGATTTCGAGTTGTCAGCATTTCACAGAAAGTTAAAAAATAATTACCTGAAATGCTACTATCACCAACATCCATACTGATGGATTCCTGTCCATCGGTATGTTGTCGACGGGTCACTATTACCGACAACATCACTAATGATCTGTGCTAATTTCAAAGAGCAGTGTATTAAATACATCCTTGACCAAGTCATTTTGCAGATGGACAAAGAAAAATATGGAGTGTAATACAAAACATTAGTGCAAAATTCAAAAATTACCGACGGATATTTGAAACTTCACCAACAAAATAAATTAAAATAAAATTATTTTTAATTACTGTCGATGAATCTATCAGTAAAGCTACTCTATATATCCTAGTGATCGTCCTTTCAGTTCATTTTTTCATCTCCTCCATTCTTAATCTCCTTGTTCTTTGATTTTTTTTCCCTCTCATTTCCTTTAGATTCCTTCAAGAATCTTCATCAAATTAAAAGGTATGTGTTTCCTCTATTTCATTTTACTTTAAGGATTTTTTTTGTTGTATTAGCATAATAATTGAATAATTTGTTGAATTATAATTGTTAATGTTGAATTTACCTTTGAATAAGTAATTGAATATGTTGGAATAATTAGTAATTTTACTACATTATTACATGATTTGTGTTTAATTATTTGCATTAATTTTAATGTTAATCTAGAGTTTTTTTTTTTGAAATTATTGAATATTTTTTATTGTTTGTATTTATATAATGATTGAATAATTTGTTGAATTGTAATTGTTAATGTTGAATTTACCTTAGAATAAGTAATTGAATATGTTAGGATAATTAGTAATTTTACTACATTATTACATGATTTGTGTTTAATTATTTGCATTAATTTTAATGTTAATCTAGTGTTTTTGTTTTGAAATTATTAAATATTTTTTATTGTTTGTATTTATATAATGATTGAATAATTTGTTGAATTGTAATTGTTAATGTTGAATTTACCTTAGAATAAGTAATTGAATATGTTAGGATAATTAGTAATTTTACTACATTATTGCATGATTTGTGTTTAATTATTTGTATTAATTTTAATTGTTAGTCTATAGTTTTTTTTTTTTGTAAATCATTGAATATTTTCTATTGTTTGTATTTTTTGAAATGAATGAATATGTTGTTAATGTTGAATTTACCTTGTAATTAGTATGAATGTTATATGTATAGATGTTATGTTATATAAAATATTAGCATAGATGGAGTCTATTGGTTGTGACTTTTATCAATATTTATAGGTTTATGAATTTGGGCAATATCTAATATAAGGGAGGTGTTGTTGAATTTTTTTTAACATTAAAATTTAATTATATAATTTTTTTATGCAATTATGTAGATGCGTAAAACGAAAACCAAAGTTATTCACTCACATATGCTCGCAACTAGTTCTTCTAGCATCAAGGATGACATATCCTTAGGTGCCTCTTAAGAAAAGGCATATGTTGTTGGGGCGAAGTTCTTTGGCGATGGCAAAGGCTCTTTATCGTGCCTTCTGTTATGAGGTGTTGTGTGTTGAAAATATTAGAATTAATTTTTGGAAGTCATTACTTAGTATTATGATCACTAGAAACCTATGGTCCATGACAGTCTGAGTAAAGAACTGGTTATGCAAGGAGAAGGTACATCACCCACAATGCACCTTATCTAAGGTATGTTGCATTGTTGTTTGATTGTTTTTTAGGTTGGGTTTCTTTTTATTGGTTTTATCTAAGGCTCAGGGCAGATCTCTTTTCATGAAAGAGTCTCTACCTTATCAAACTAAATTCTAACTATTTTCAAGTCTGACTTTTAACATCATATTTATATAAACCTTGTATTTTTAATACATGAGGGTATATTTTATCACGTAATTTTACACCCGTAAAAATTAAAGTCTTCATCTGAAAAAAAGATTGGAAAAAGATTTTTCATATTATGGTCAAACCTTAATGGATGATTATAAACTAGTTATGATACCTTCTTTTTCTTATTCTCAAAATGTGAGAAATATGCAATTTTTAATGAAAACATACTTGGAAAATTTTTAAGATTTGGTCGTATGCATGAAAATAATTTTTAAAAATGAAAATTGATTTAAAAGTTTTTATTTGAGATTTTTTTGAAAATTTTTAATTTTTTTTGAAATATTTTAAAGAAAATCGAGTATTTTAATACTGGATTTGTATTTTACAGCATAAATATACAACCCAACATTATGCAAAATTAGTAGTAAAATATTTAAGAAAATCACAAATTTTTTTAAAGGATTTTTGAATTTTTTTTAGAAGAAAGTATATAATATAATATTACATATATTAATTAAATATTATTAAAAATATGAGTCAGCCTGACCTAGATAACTAGGCCAGGCAATAAGCCCAAGAAACAATGGGTTGATTTCGGCCCAAAAAGGTTAGGCTGATATCAGCCCATAAAATTTTAGAGCCGGGTTGGGTAACCACTAGCCCGACCCAATATTAAATTGAATTATTTGCAAAATGTGAATAGTATTCAAATTTTGCTTGCAACTAAAATGGTTGCCAAAAAAGGGAGCTTAATGGAGGAGTAGCTACCGGGTGCGGTGGTGGTCTATCCATGAAACATGTCGTGCGGTGGTGGAGGCGGTGGTTGGAACTGGTTATCAGTGGCAAAGGAAACATAGGAAAAAAAAAAGAGAACTGGAGGAGCTGCAAAGAGGAGAGAGAAAAGTTCACAGTGGCACTCGGTGGTTGGTAGGTGGCTTCCTGTGGCAGAGATGGTGGTGAATAAGCTATTGGTGGCTAGAACAGCGGAGAGAGGGAGGGAAAGAAAAACTTAAACGGGGCCAGAAAGGCTAGTTTTTTACTAACTTTGGACCCGATTTTCTCCACACTCAAACCATCAACTTCACCTCAATTTATAGCCTATGGAAGGGGATAATCTTGTCTACATAAAAAAAAAAAATCAGCCCTTCATTTGTTCGGGAAGCATCCCAACTATTGGCTAAAAGTATGCTTCATAAGCTCTTCAATCTGCAGAAAAGGCTACCTGAGTTGACCTCTTTAGGCCAACGCCTGTGCCGTCTCGTCGCCATTCAGACTAAACTATTTAGTCGATGTTGTAAAGAAACTACATAGGATCATTTTGGTGCACTTTTTGTTAGATTTTACAAAGCAATGAAGAATTAAATTCATCTGAAAAGTAGCCACTCAGGTAGCATTTTTGGACAAAATTGGAGAAGACAATGAACAATGTCAAACAACGCGTTGCCTAGTTTTTTCTTCAAAACAACATCATTTTAGATTAACTAGGGATTTTTAATGATTTTCAATTCAGTCCTTCATCGTTCAATTGATTTCAATTAAAACCACTAATTAACCCTAAATTCTTGATTTAATGCAATTAAGTCCCTTACAAACTTCAATTGGAACCCCAAAGTTAAGTGTCTTTTACAATATGGTCCTTGGTATCAAATTATGTCAATTAAACCCCTAATTAACCATTAAACTTTTATTTTTTTCAATTTGGCCCTTTTTTATCAATTAAGCCATGAAATTGTGGCGGATTTTGCAGAATGGTCCTTAGTTTTGAATTTCTTCAATTTAGCCCCAATTGACCATAAAACTTTAATTTTCTTGCAATTTGGCCACTAATTTCAATTAATTAACATGATAAAAATTAAATTTGATTTCTTAAAATTCCAATCTTCTCAATTAAGCCAAAATTAGGCTCCCAAAGTTAATTTTTCACCAATCAAGCCCCAAATAAAATTAATTTGACCCATTTTAAAATATATTTAAGTCCTTACATTTAATTAAATCCTTCAATTAGACCCAAATTAATTCTTAAACATAATTGAAATTTAATTTGGCCTATGATTAAATCAAATTGGCTTATTAGAATTTTTTAATTATATCCCTGAACTTAATTTTTAAGCAAATTCATCCAATAATCATTTAATTTGACCTTGAATTTATATTTTTTCTTTATTTTTAGGTATAGTAAGATACAATTAGGCCTTAAATTTCCTCCAAATTACAGCTTGATTCCCTAGTGTTCTTTCTCCATGTTGCCAGCCATTATTATTATTTTTTTTGAAAAAGAAATTGATTTTTAGAGAATAACCAGAATTGAATTATGATAGCACCTATACCACCTGTACCGTTAACTGATGCTGCCTCTTCCAGCGCAGGTTCACAGCGTAGAGGTGGCGTGCCTTTGCAGCGGAATCAATTCACCCACAAATACAAGGCACGGTGAGAAAACAACCTTTCAATATATGTTTGTTAAGGTTTTTATTTTTTCTTTTAAATTGTAACATAACTTATAAACAACTAATCAATATTTTATTAATTTATTTTATTTTTAGGTTCACAAATTTTGAGATTGTCCGAGTAATATTATCGGTATTTAAATTATCGATGGAGATTCTATTATTTCAATGGAGTCAGGTATCTAGACATCCTGAATTGATACCTCAATTAAATGCATGGTTTGACATATTTGAAGTTGGTGTTAATTTCTAATTTCCAGCATATTTCTAATAAATTACTAATATAATTATAAATAAATTATTATTTTTATTTAAAATTATTTATTTATACACAGGATAAATTCTACTGGGATAGGGCGCAAGACACTGTTGTAAGGAGGGTATGGGAAAATCACGCGGCAACTAGGTAACATTGAAAACAGTACAAGATTTTTTTTAGACAAAAATTTATGTTTTAAAATGTAATTTCTCGCTATGGAAGTAGGTTGCATGATTTTTGGTATGAAGCATAAAAAAAGGTAAAAAAAACCATGAGAGACAAGGGTTTCCAAGGTTGGAACGACATGGCAGTTTGGAGGGATTTCAAATTGATATACATCTCAAAAGATATATGATAGTACTATCTTGAGCACATAACTCCTAAACGGTTCAAAACGACGCTTATAGTCCTGTTCTAGCAATCAGAATTGGCCAATTCATGGCTTGGTGACAACTTTCATCCAGTTTACTACACATATGAAACGAATTCTAAGATTAATTTAAATAAAATATATCGTTAAATTAATTTATTGTTAGTTAATCTTTTTTATTATAGGCTACATCTTTTGGATGTGAGCCGAGCCCGATGGAGTTGTTTATAGAGATACACGTACGGAGTCAAGATCGTTAAAAGGGGGCACAACAATTCATTGATAACCATACTTAACACTTTGTAATATGTTTCTTCGTGATATGTTTGTTCAACTATTTTATTTTATATGTTATTATTTTTATTAAATTGAATATGATGATTATTTTTTTATTTTCAGGAGGCCTATATAGCCAGTTAAGGGAGAGATATGGGGACAATCCTTTTACCCATTCAGAATTTAGTCTGGATTTGTAATTTATGGATAGAGGTTGGATCATCTGGTGGATCTAATAAAAATTAGGTTTACAGGTCCTCGAACACTACGGCCGAAAACTTGCAGGTGACCTGTAGTGTTTCAATCGTTAGGAGCTTCCACTCAATATCGAGCACCCAATCTAAAGAGTTCATGGTCTTGCAGCAACACATGACTCAACTCACCAAAAAATACGACCACCTATCAGTAGAGCATACACAACTCGAAGCGTAGCATGCACAACAAAAAGTGGATCATGAACAGCTTCACGAAATGGTCATTACCATTGCATCACAGAGTGGTAAAAAATTTATGCCTCATCCTTTTTGGCAGTATAACCACTAGTCTCTTCCTCCTCCACCTTTATATTAATTTGTAATAAATATTATTAACCTTTAATAGTTCATTTAATATTTTTTTTTGAAACACATTCAGTTTATAATGAAAATTATTTAACTTTATTTTGTTGATATTTAATAAAAAATTTATTTGCGTAATTGGTTTTTATTAATATTCATTTATATAATTTTATATTATGTATTCTAAATAATTTTTTAAAAACATATTTAAAAATAATCACAAAGGGTTTTACCGACAGAATATATTCATCGGTATTTGATAGTAGCTGCCACATTCACTGATGAATTTACAGACGAATATATTCGATTGATATTGTACACTAACTGACAACTTTGCCAACAGACTTTATCCATTAGTATTTGACAATACCTATCACAATGACTGAAGAATTTACAAACAGATACCTTTGGTCAGCATTTTAAACACTCACCGATAACTTTACCAACAGTATGTATCCATCAGTATGTTACACTATCATTAACATGATAAATCCATTAGTATATTTCAAGCAAGAAACTTTTTTTTTTTGGTGTGCAATTTTTGTCTACAAAACCATCGTTAAATGTTTTATTATGTTGCTGACCGATATAATTACGGATGGTGGTATTATCGATGAAAGGAAAGCCGACGGATGTATTTTGTTGGTGAATATGTCGGTAAATAAATTTCTGACAAACTCTTAATTACATAACGATGAAATATGTCTGTCGGTAAAATTATGAAATCTTTTAGTGATTTAATTTTTGAAAAGATTATTTTGATTTATTTATAATTTTTTTAATCTTTTCTATAAAAAATTTTATTTTTTAAAATAAAAAATATTTTTTTAGATAATTTTTTTTATATGTGCATCCCTCTATACTATTTTTTATTTAATTAATTTAATATGTATTTATATTTTCAATATTATTTGATTGTATAAAAAACTAATTTTAATAAATTAAATACTTATTTACGTGGGCCCTTTCGATCAACATCTAATGAAGCTGATTTATTAAAAATAGAAAATCTGAAACATGATTCTCCTTTCTCAGACCTAGCCCACCTTTGGTTTTTTTTTTTTTCTTTATTTATGTTTTTTCTTCTTCATGTGGGGATGACTCACTAATGTTTTCTTTATCTTGGGGATGTGGATCTACTTTCTGATAGCCACCTTTGAATTTATGGTGCTAGTCCCTCTCTCCTATCAAACATTCAAACCATTCTTTTTTATTTAACTGTTCATATCATTTAGTTAGATATATATATATATATATATAATTGGAATTCATATTAAAGCATTCTTATTTTATTTTTATTCAAAACTCTTATCATATACAACTTATTAATGAGGTACAATTCATGTCTAACATTGCATGGCTATAAATATTATAATTTATTTATATTTACATTGTATTTTTTAAAATAGGTTTTCAATTATTTTTTATTTTTTCATGTTTTTAAACTGTTTTTGATATGTTTATGCCAAATTAATTTTAAAAAAAATTATTTTAATATATTTTGAAATAATAAATATTTCTAAAAACGACTTTTAGTGAATGCCAATCTCTTCGGTGAATGTGTGTGGAGAGAGACAACTTTTAGTGGAGTCCGAGAACTCGTTAGATGATCGTGCGATACGTACGAAGAAATGATAGGGATGTTTGATGATGTTGCAGAAACGTGGGACCTTTAATCATGCTTTCTTTTCTGTAGCTTTAAAATAACCAATCAATCGAACGTTGATTATTTCTTTTGTTTTCTTTTCTTTTCATTTGATTTCGATCACAATTCACAATCGGACGAAAGATGAACATACGATGGCATGATTCGGGCTTTTCTTTCTGTCTGTGGACCCACCACTCACTTATTAGAACAAGGACCTTAACGCTCGCTTCCTTTTCACAGTTTTGTAGGCTGCGGCACTATATAAATCCTCTTGCAAAGAGCAAGTTGCCTCATCAATTGCTCATCTACTTCTTCGAGATAAGCAATGGAAAAAAACTTCACCAAGAAACTCAACGACATTGATATTGAGAGAAGGCTACTGCTCTCAGAAAACTGTATAAAAGATTTCCCGAGAGGCGATGAAGCTTATTTGAAGTTTAAAGACGAGGATGGCCAATTTTGGACATTTCGTTGTAGAGTCCCCCCAGGAGGGGGTTCGAAACCAGCCCTTTCTGGGGATTGGTTTGTATTTGTTCGCTCAAAGCATCTCAAGGTGGGTGACGTAATAGAAATTGCCTTGGATAGAGAAAAGGATCAAGCTGCCGGAGAACAATTCACAATCAAGGTCAAGAAAACAACCTCAGCAACTCGGAACTAGTCGATCGAGCTCTGCATCGAGCCTCTTTGATCAAACTATATATATTGAGCTTTTCTGGGCAGACCAGTAAAGATGAAACCACTTCGATGGGTGAGTCTATGACTACAAATCTTGACGACGGGATTGGCCTTTTTAATTATATATCTGCAGCATCAAGCAGCCGCTTATATATAGAGAGAGGGCTTCGACATTGTAATTCACTAGTACTGTAAAGGGTTGAGATCGTATCGTTGTATTTGGAGTGAGCTTTCGCTGTACATTTCCCGTTTTCCGAATACAATTTTCCTTTCAATATAATTAAAGAGTTTCCGGCCAATATCTTTGCTTCTGGATAGTGTTTAGATTAAGCACAGCATCTCATGATCAACTTGGGGGTGGCAGTAAGGCTTTGAAAGAACATAATAGAGGATATCAACAACTTGAATTTGCATTCAAGTGACTCAGTTTGGGTTGCCGTCCGGCGGTGATGCTGGGGGTTTCCCGAACTAGACTGTGGAGTTCGATTGTCAACTTTATAACCCTCAGAATAAGATCTTGATTCAACCGGTCCATCGGTTGTGAGCCTTTCCGCTATTGCAATGAAGTAGAATAGCGCCGGTAACGGTCCGCCCATTAAAGTCGTGGGTAAGAATGATTGGTTTGGTTTTGAAAAAAAATTCAACCATGTTAATTTTTAAAAATAAAAATAAATTGAACCGTTTTGAATTACCCGTTCAAATTAAATGTTTTGATTAATTCAATTCATTTTTTTTTATTAAAAACCCAATTTCATCCGTGGGATTTTTAGTTAATCTTTTTAGATCACTCTCATGTAATGAGTATGTTTTTTTTTTTTAAGAAATAAATTGTTTGGTTTCATTTGGTTTAATTTTTTTAACCTCTTAAATCTAAAACCAATTTAAAATCTTTTAATTTTTTTTTAATTTTATATATTATATCACAAGCTGGTTTTTTTAAATAATTTTATGTTAATTATTTAAATTTATTTCATTATTTTATTCACTCATGGATATAAGTATCTCGTTATTAACAAAAAAAAAATACATGTTGCAGCAATGTTTTCACATGGCCCACGTAAAGTTCTGACATTGAGATGTTCCATAGACAATAATAAACTCTTTGCAAGTTTAGTAAAGATTGTTTTTAAAAATATTTTTATTTTAAAATATATTATCATAATATTTTTAAAACATTATTTTTAATGTGTATATATAAAAGGGTAAATAATTTTTTAAAATGTTTTTTACTTTTAAAATATATTAAAATAATATTTTTTTATTTTAAAAAATTATTTTGATATCAATATATTAAAATAATATGGAAATAAAAAAATTAATCTTTTAAAAAAAATAAAAAAGTTAAAAAGTTAAAAATAAAATGATTCATGTCAAAACAGATGGCCAGATGGTTGGAGACAACATAAAAGAGAGAGAAACCACAAGTACTCGAGACAAAGGGCAAGCTTAGAAAATAGAGAACAAAGTTTCTAGCAGGCTGGTAGATGATTTGACTATGAATGTATGTACGATGAGCATGGTGGTTTATTGTCAGTGTAAGAGTGGTCGGCTGGATAATTGAACGATTTTGAAAAGCTCATCGCCATGACCATCTTCGAGGTGGGCTCGCGTTAGGCAGCCATTGATACTAGACAAATTCGGAATTGACTTGACCGATCCATTGTGAGCCTATCTCACTGACGTGGATCCCCCGGAGAGTGTGTTTGTCGACAGTTATATCTTTTACCCTCGCCACGACTGTCTCCTCTTTTATCGAAATATATTCTTTTACGCAAGCTATCTTCACCTAGAAAGTATTTTTATTATATAAAATTATTAAAATTAATTAATTAATTTATTATTCAACTTGAAAATTTTATTTTTAAACTAATTAAATTTTAAAGACTTCATTAGTTACGACCAGCGATGATGTAAAATGTTAATGTAAAGCTAATATTTGTTACTGTGATAATAGTTATTTTAAAGTATTTTTTATTTAAAATATATTAAAAAAATATTTTTTAATTTTTTAAAATAAATTTAATATGGTAAATAAACAAAGGAAAAACATTTAAAAAAATCTAGCATTTCTTTCGATCACTGGCGTCGTTTCTTCTAGTTTTATTAAGATTTGGACAACAAGTATTCAACAGGACCTGTGCAGGTACTATTGTCATGAATATTCTGGAAACAGGGACCGTTCGTGTGTAATGTGGGATTCAATCCATGTGAATCGCACGGCTTGTCTATATCTTTCTTATTGATTACAAATAGCATTGAGAATTAAAGAATATTATCTTAAATTCTGATTTATTCTATAAAAATTATAAAGATCTGACTAAAAGATGTACACAAATTAGTTATTTATTGTTTGTAAGTATTATTGTATTGCAAAGACAAAAGTAAGATGCAACTCATGGAGTAGTTTTTGGGCATATAAAAAATCCAATTTATTGAATTATTGGTGTGAGTTTTTGGGTTAACTATATCTATTTTTTACACAAAACAATGGTGTTGTTTTTATTAAAAATTTTGTTATGATCTAATTAGGTTTAATATATATATATATATAATAGATTGTTATAAAACCTGTTGTTAATTATTTAGATAGATATAAGGATGAAAATTTTTGTCAATATTTATTAATAGATATAGAAATAAAAAATTTTATTGGTAAAGATTATTGTAGTATATTAATACATTTTTTTATTGATATTTTCATTTATATTTATTAATTTTATGATGGTATATAAAAAAAATATAATTAATTTTATCATCAATTTTATATATATATATAGGATAAAATATGTTTTTTTTGGCATGAAATTTTTTGTTTTGAGGTTTAACAGGCACAAAACATAAAAGAATGTTGGAAGACATGTTGCTAATTATTTCTAGCTAATTTCTTTTGTTTCTCTTGATATAGACAATTAAATTAATAAGATATGAGATAAAAAGTGGTCGGCAGCTAAAGCCAAAGCAATGTTATATAAGTTCATGCAGAATACTATTTACCACAAAATGTTCGGTAGGCCCCAAAAGTGTTTAAAATCGGAAACGTCAATTTAGTCGGCTCGTCGCTCTTTCAGCGGACGAGTTCGGTTTTGCTGAGCACAATGAGCCAACAGGGGGCTTCGCTTTCTCGCCGGTGGAATCTGGAGCCTTGGATTTTTTTAATCTTAAGGCTGCCTGTTTCGACAAAAAGAAAGAAAGAAAACTATGTCATGTGTATTAATCTGAACAAACTCGATCGTGTGTATCCTTAGAAATATTCCGTGGGTGTTTTTTATTTTCTTGTAGTGGGTCAGCTTTAAGAATATCCTTTTAAGAAAATAAACAGTTTTTACTTGGAAATAATTAAATGGAGTTGAATGACTATTGAAATGAGCCGATAACTCAAGTATTTTTGGGTTAATTTTTTAAGCCATATCTAGCATTTATGATTTAAGAAAACATATATTTTTTTCTTAATTAAGTTAACATTTTAAAAAAAAATTGTTTATATATATATAAATAAGTATATGTTGCAGCCATGTTTTAACATGGCCACCGTAAAATTTGAATATTAAAAATTATTTTTTTAATATATTATAAGAATATTTTTTATTTAGTTTATTTTTAACAGCATCATATTAAAATAATTTAAAAATATTAAAAAAATAATTTATTTATTTTAATAAAAAAAAAAAAACAGTTCAACGAGGAGCGTGGTGGTTTATTGTCAGTATAAGAGTGGCGGCTGGATAAACGAACGATCTTAAAAGGTTCATCGCCATGACCATCTTCAAGGTCTGGCGTTAGGCAGCCAAATTCAGAATTGAATTGACTGATCCATTATGAACCTATTTCACCGACGTGGATCCCTTGGAGAGCGTGTTTGTATGATGTGTTTAACCGCATTTCAAATTATGATTGTCAGTTTTATCTTTTATTTTTTCCACGACAATCTTCATTTTATATTAAAAAAGATATTAATCGCAGTTCATCTTAATTTGTAAAGCACGACATGTAAGTTATTAACTATTTTTTACTAGATAAAATAAATAAAGTTAATTGATTTATTAATTATTTAATTTAAAAGTTTTATTTTTGGACTACATTGATTTATATTTATTTTTTTAATCTTTTCAGTTATTTTTTTATTATTGTTAATACATTTGTTTCTCCTTTAAAAAAAACATAGTTCTCAATCACTTGTATGTATGGATTTTCAATTTACACATTAATGTTTTTTACACATGCTGTGGGGATGTGAGCCGACGTGATGTTTTTTTACGATGATGGAGGCTCTTGTAATATCTCTTATGTGAGGTGTTGTGTATTAGAAAGGATTCTGAATTTAATTATAAAATTATAATTAATGTTCAGAAGTTGTAATGTAGTATTATAGGGTCATTAGAAACCTATAGTTTATGAGAATTTAGATAAGAGATTGATTATACAAAAGAAAGACGCATCATCTTAAGTACACCGTATCTAAGGTAAGCTGTATTGTTATTTGATTGTTTTTTTATAAGTTAGGTTTCTATTCATTGGTCTTTTTTCAGGCTCTAGACAGATCTCTCTCCATGAGAAAATCTCTACCTTATCGGATTAAATCCTAACCATTTTAAAGTTTGAATTTTAACATCGCATTTTTACACCTTGTATCTTTATTACCTATGGGTATACTTTATCATATGATTTTACACCTCTTAAATATTAAAGTCTATATTTGGATCTTAAAAAAATATTGGAACAAGATTTTTGACATGCTGATCAAATCTTAATGGATAATTATAAACTAGTTATGATATTTTAAAAAAAAAATTTTAAACACAAAAAAGATGTAATTTTTTTTAAGAAAAATATGCTTGGAAAAATTTTAATATTTGGTCATATGCAACAACATATATTTTTTTTCTTTTTTGAAAATGTTTTGAATTTTTTTTTGAAATATTTCAAAGAAAATTAGCTATTTTAATATTCATTTTGTATTTTACAGTGTAAATATATAACTCGATATTAAACAAAATTGATAGAAAAATATGTGAGAATTTTTTTCAAATAATTTTTAAAATTTTTGGATTTTTTTTTAAATAGGGCTAGGCTAGATCCAGCCCAACCATTTAGGTTGAGCCAAAACTAGCCTGACCCAAAGGCAATCTAATTATTCTATCACTACATATATAAATGAATTCTGCATGTAGCAGCCTAAATGAAGAAGAAGGAGGCAATATAGGAAGGAGAAAGTTGTCTGACTTGGGGATCTTGGACGTGCTGAGGATGTCTGTCTTGTGGCTCATGAGTCTTCGGCTGAGATGACGGTGGTTGAAGTTTGTTGTGTAAGGAAGAAGAAAAAAGTTGTATAGGAGAGAGAAAGACTAAAAAAAGAAGAGAGAGAGCTGCAAAAATAGCTTGGTTGTGGATTAGTAGTTGTGTTGGCCTCGTGTGGTGGAGGTGGTGGTGGTGGCTCTAATTGATGGCTGGAATAGTGGGGAGAGAGAAAGGAAGAAAAAAAACTATAAAAACAGGCAAAGAGATTGGTTTTTTTGCTGATTTTGGATCTGATTTTTCTCTTTACCAAGTCCTGAAATCAATATTTATTTATAAACTGTAAAAAAGGGCAATCTTGTCGATATTAGAGAAAACTTTCAGCCCTTAATTCAGTTGTAAAGGATCCTAATTATTAGCTCAAAGTAAGCATCCTGAGTTGTCAAATCTAAAGGAAAAGACTGATTGAATTGACTTTTTTAATCTAGTGCCAATGTAGATGGGTTGTCGTTCAGCCTGAACGGGCTATATGAGGTTGTAGAGAAATTTCAAAGGATCATTTACATGCAAGATTGTTAATGTTTACGGAAGTTAGATGCATTCAATGTACCTGCAAAATAGCTTTTTTGAGTTGTCATTTTAAAGATTTAAAGAAGAAAATAAACAATACCAAAGTTCTGATTTTGGCCAAAGTTCATTTAAGTCATCCCTCTTTGAATATGATTAATTACACTTATAATTGACTTTAAAACTTTAATTTTTTTATGATTTTACCTCTGATTTCAATCAATTAACTTGATAAAAATTAAATTTAGTCTCTTAAAATTTCAATTATCTCAATTAAGCTCAAGTTAGTCTTCCAAACTTAATTTTTGATCAATTAAATCCCAAAATTAATTTGACCTATTTAAAGTATAATTAAGTCCTTGCATTTAATTAAATCCTTTAATTGAACCCAAATTAATTCTTAAACATAATTGAATTTTAATTTGGCTCATGATTAAATCAAATTGGCCTATTAAAAATTTCATTACATCCTTAAACTTGATTTTTATGCAAATTCATCAAATGAACAATTAATTTGACCTTGAATTTGTATTTTCTCTCTTTTTTGAGGCATAAGGGGTACGATTAGATCTTTAATTATATTTAAAAATTGCAACTTGATTCCTTGGCTTGCTTTCTCCACATTGCCAGCTTTTATTTTATTTTTTATTTTTTATTTAAAAAAGATGAATTTTAAGGAATAACTCATAATTAGGTTATGACAGTTATCTTCTTTTTTACAATTCTTACGATAGAAAGTATAGAAGAGACTTTAAATAATAAGCATTGTAAAAAAAAAAAGAGAGAGATGATTGACTCATCATATTGAAAAATAATAATTTTTTTTAGGGATAGAAAGCGCATTCAAAGAAAAAACCGAAAGATTGTTTTTTGAAAATTTAAAGATTTTAAAGTGGCGCTACCTAGAGAAAATTAAAAAAAAAGTTTTGTTTTTTAAGGTAGTCTTATTATAATGGGTAACCTACTCAAAAGAAAAGGACAAAGATTTTTTAAAGAGATGAAAAATACAGAGATTTTTCAAAGTAATGAAAAATGCTTAGATTTTTTAAATTAATAAAAAATATAATTTTTTTAAAGTGGTATTGTTTTAATAGGCGACCTACTCATATGAAAAATACAAAGATTTTTCAAAAAGATGAAATATGTTGAGAATTTTTAAAGTGATAAAAAATACAATAATTTTTCAAGGTGGTCTTGTTATAATGAACAACCTACCTAAATGATAAGTTTTGAAAATTGTAAAGAATTTTCAAATTGGTAAAAAATATGTAGATTTTTTTTTAAGGTGATTTTGTTGTAATGGAGGACTTGCTCAAGTGACATGTTTTTTAAGGTAGTGAGAAATGCGATGAATTCTCAAAATAATTTCATTGTAATGGATAACCAGCTCAAATAAAAGATTTCAAAGATGATGAAGAATATAAGAATTTGTTTAAATAATTCTTTTTATATAATTAGAATTCATGATAAAGCATTCTTGATTTTTTTTTCAAACCTCTCATGATATACAATCTCTTGATGAGATGAAATTCATGTCTATCGTTGCCTAATTATAGATATCATATAAACATGTTTTTTAAAATATTTTTTATATAAAAAAATATCAAACTAATATTTTTTTTATAACTCTTTCAATAGTTTGATATACTTATGTCTAATAAATTCTAAAAAATAATATTTTAAAATATTTTTAATTAAAAAATATTTTAAAAACCACTTTCCACCATATTTTTTATTTTAATTTTTTAAAATATTTTTAATATTAGTATATTAAAACAATCTAAACAAATTTAAAAAATCATTTATTTTTGTTTAATAAAAAAGCGGCTCAACTGTGGGGTTATAGATTGCATGTTTCATATGATTGAATGGAAGACGAGACGATCGGATACAACATAAGAGAGAGAGAGAGAGACAACAAATACTCGAGTCAAACCGCAAGCTTAGAAAATAGAGAACAAAATTTCCAACTGGTAGGTGATTCGATGATGACTGGTCGTACGATGAGCGTGGTGGTTTATCGTCAGTATAAGTGTGGTCGGCACAATAATCGAACGATTTTAAAAATTCATCGCCATGACCATGTTCAAGGTCTCACGTTTGGCAGCCATTCATAGTTAACATATTCAGAATTGAATTGACTGATCCATTATGAACTGACATGGCAACTTTCATCCCTGGCAGAGTGTGTTTGTCTGGTGCAGTAGTTTTATTTTTTTTTACCTTTTCCACAATATTCTCTACTTTTATCGAAGTAAATCTACACCGAAAGCTTTATTTTTAGTTGTTAAATTTTTAAAATTTTATAATATTTATTTTTGTATTTTAAAAATATTTTTAAAAATTTTAATTTTTAAAAATTATATATTTTTATTATTTTTAAATAATTTTAATATGTTAATGTCAAAAATAATTTTTTAAAAATAAAAAAATCATTAATATCTATTTTAATATGATAAATTATTTGAAAATCAACTATAACTATACTCCTAAATAAAATTTATCAGTTGTGATAAGTAATTATTTTTAAAAATATTTGTTATTTTAAAATAATATTTTAAAAAATTAACATGGAACATTAACAAAGCAAAATCATTTTAAAAAATAATATTTTTTTCTATCATTTTCAGTTGTTTCTTTTGGTTTTATTGAGACTTGGACAGCAAGCATCTAACAAGACCTGGGCAGATGTCGTCATGAATATTCTATAAACAGGACCGTTCATGCTGCTCGTGTGCAATGTGGGGTTTAATTTATGTGAATCGGTCCATCTTTTTTATTGATTACATATAGCATTAAGAATTAAAGAATATTATCTCAATAAGTTCCAATTTATTCTACAAAAACTATAAAAATATGACAAAAAAATGTATACAAAGTAGCTATTTATTGTTTGTAAATATTATTGTATTGCGAAGACAAAAGTAAGATGCAACCCATGTGGGAGGTTTTGATCATCAACCTGTAAGTAGTTGGATTGGTTAGATCAATTTTTTAAACAAACAACATCTTTTTTGTTATAAAAAAATTTGATTCTAGTTAGATTTATTAAATAAAAAATATAAAAGATTGACATAAAACATGTTGCTAAGTATCCTAATGGATATAAGGATGAAAAATTTTACTGTTAAAAATCATTATAATATACAAATATAATTTTTTTGTCAGTGTATTTTTTTATTTGTTAATTTTCTAGTAGTAAATTAAGAAAAAACTATAATTAACGTTGGATTATATATATAATTGAGGATAGAATATGTGTTTTTTAGCATGATTTTTTTTTTTGAGATTTAATAGATACAAAACAAAGAAGATTGTTGTAAGACAGGTTGATAATTATCTCTAGCTAATTTTCTTTTGTTATCAATACCCAGTCAAATTCATAGTCAAGAAGTACATAGCTATATACAATTAAATTAATAAGATACGAGGGCGGCAGCTAAAGCAAAAGCGATGTTATAACAGTTGAAGCATGATGGTATATTTACCACAAAATGTTCGGTGGGCCCCAAATGTGTTGAATATCGGAAACGTCAATAGTCGGCTCGTCTTTTTTTATCGGACGAGTTTGGTTTTGCTGAGCACAATGAGCCAACAGAGGGCTTTGCTTTCTTGCCGGTAGAATGTGGAGCATTGGATTTTTTAACCTTAAGGCTGCCTGTTTCGACAGAAAGAAAGAAAGAAAACTCTGTCATGTGTATTAATGTGAACAAACTCGATCATGTATATTCTTAGAAATATTCCGTGGGTGGTTTTTATTTTCTTGCAGTGGGTCAGCTTTCAAAATATCCTTTTAAGAAAATAAACGGTTTTTACTTGGAAATAATTAAATCAAGTTGAACCAGTAACTATTGGAATAACCCAAGTGTTTTCGGGTTAATCTTTGAGCCGGATATAGCATTTATAATTTAAGAAAATAGGTTTTTTTTTTCTCTCCAGTTAAATCAATACTTAACAATATTCATGTGTCTTCTCAGAAATTTACATTTGTCTTCTCAGAAATGATTTGGTTTTGATCGGTGATAGGTCGACGATACCATTTATGTAAATTAAAAGAACCGAACTTGAAGGATTGCGAGGACAAAAGCAACGTGCGACTCATGTGTGGTTTCCCATCACATCGTCACCTCTGATTGAGACATAATCCATCAGCTATATACTGAAGACTAAGAGGTGCGAATATGATGGCTTTGAAGTGGCGTGCTTCTGTGAAAAGCTAATGTGAAAGTGATTTTTCTACGGGGACGAATTTAATGGAAAAAAAAACGTTTATATATATATATAAACAAATACATGTTGCAGCAATGTTTTCACATGGCCTAGGTAAAGCTCGAACATTGAAATGGTGCATAGACAATAATAACCTATTTGTAAGTATAAAAAAACTATTTTAAAAAAAATACATTATAATAATATTTTTATATTTTTTAAATTTATTTTTAATATTATATATTAAAATGATTTAAAAATACTAAAAAATTAATTAATTTTTAATAAAAAAACTGTTCAACCACAAGGTTAAAGGTGCGTATTTGAAAGTGTGGTATTAGTAACTTTTCAAAATAATTTTTATTTAAAAGTATATTAAAATAATTTTTTTATTTTAAAAAATTATTCAGACATTAACATGTTAAAATAATTTAAAAACATTAAAAATAATAATTTAAAATAAGAAAATTCAAAAACTTTTAAAACATAAAACAAGTTAAAAATAAAACGATTCGTATGAAAATATATGACCAGATAATTGCACACAGAAAAAGAAACCACAAGTATTCGAGATAAATGGCAAGTTTGGAAAACAAAAAACAAAATTTCTAACAAGCTGGTTAATGATTCAACAATAACTGGTCGTCCGATGAGCGAGGTGGTTTATTGTCAGTATAGCAGTTGATGCAAAATACTGTTTACCACAAAATGTTCCGTGGGCCCCAAATGTGTTCAAAATCGGAAACGTCAAGTCGGCTCCTCGCTCTTTTATCGGACGAGTTTGGTTTTGCTGAACACAATGAGCCAACATAGGGCTTTGCTTTCTTGCCGATAAAATCTGGAGCATTGGATTTTTTAATCTTAAGGCTGCCTGTTTCGACAAAAAGAAAGAAAAAAACTCGGTCATGTGTAGTAATTTGATCATGCATGTTTTTAGGAATATTCCGTGGGTGGCAGAATATTCTAAAATAAATAAAAAATAGTTTTGATTGAGGCAGGTTGATATGGTAATTATCAAATTAAGTCATAACCCGAGTCTTCTTTGAGCCGGACCTAGCATTTATGATTTAAAAAAATATATTTTAATTTTTTTTCAGTTAAATCAATATTTAAAAACATTTATTGAATTTCTCTTAAATCACCAAATTAACATGAAATTAACAGTTGATTTTTCTTCGGGGACGAATTTAAAGGAGAGAAAAAAAAACCCTTAAAGGACCATTAATTTTTCAAGAGAAGCATGTAACTTTGAATGCCTCTCACGGGCCGCCGGCCCCCTGTGTATCAATTTGTCGGGTGCGGTGGAGTCACGAAATTATTACCACTCACACCTAGAAATATAATATTAGAAACTTAACCTTATTGATTATCAAAAACTTATAAAAAATTTAATTTTAAAATAAATATTTATAAAATTAAATATGAAGTTTATGAGATTGTAAAAATCTTATAAAAAATAAATATAAATAAATTTATTAAATTCAGTAGAGTTTACGACTAGATTACAAATTTAACAAATTAAATTATAAAGTCTGATAAATCTAATATATTATTATCTCAATTAAAAATAATACATCTTAAAAAGATTATATTAGATTATATTTTCATATAATTTATTTTAAAATTTGAGGTAAACAAGAAATTAGGTTAGGAAATTTTAATATTAATTTGTTGAATCAGATTTAATAGTTATTATAAAAATTTAAATATTTTTTATGTATTGACTCATAATATCACTTAAACACAGCACAATAAAATATAAAATATTTTGAGGAATCCTCGGGATAAAAGATTGTTTTGGGACATTTTTCTGGTTTCTTTTCTTATCTAATCAGTCAAGCTCATAGTGAATAAAGTATATACAATTAAATTAAATAACACATAAGAGAAAAATTAATGTTCGAAACTCGAAAGCTAAAGTGATGCGACGTGGAGCCACTAGTTGAAAGTTGTGACGTCAGGTTGTTGGTTCGTCGTTCGTTTCTCGGGCGAGGGTGGTCCTGCTGAACACAATGAACCAATAGAGTGCTTTGCTTTCTTACTCGGAGAAACTGGAGGCTTGGATTTATTGATCTTCAGGTTGTCTGTTTCTAGAAAAGAAAGAAAGAAATATTTATATTATCTATGCAATGCAATGACTAAATAACATTTAAATATTATCATAGCGTTGTTTCATACCTTAGGAAGTAGACTACTTATTTTTCTTCATTATTTGAGTTTGAAATTATATTAGTGAACCTCTTTATCTAGAAAAAAAGATATTGGATAATTAGACGAATCCTTGAAATCATCATATCATATTTAATCAATTGTTTTTATTAAAATGATATTATTTTATTTAAAAATAAATTTATGGTGTTAATTGAATCATTTAAAACACAATTAGATCAACTAGGTTTTAATAACTCAATGTATATTTTATTTTTTTTCTATTTAACTTGAATCTCAATTCAAATTAAATTTTAAATTATGAATTTCTCAAATTAACATGTGTAATATCTAGGAGAATTTATTAAATTTATCTATAATTAGTCAATGGTCAGTCGATGAGGGAATTTAGTTTTGATTGATGGAGAAATTAATTTGAAGATACCATGCAAGAAAAAAAAACATTTAATTAAAGGGAAGCGGACCCACCATCGATTATTGTTATTCGTTTAATTATAAATAACGTACTGGAGAGAAGGATGCTCGCTGCACTTTTACCAGCAACTAAATTAGTTTCCCTCTTAGGTACAGTTGGAATCTCCCATGTCTGTCAACATGCCAAAAATCCTATTCACAAAGATACTCTCAAAAACTGACATTGAATATAGAATGGCAGTTCCGATGAAAAGCCTCCACGCTTTCCAAATCCCAAAAGAAGAACACTCTAAAGACTTTGGTGTCACTGACATCCAAGGCGAGAGGTGGAGGTTCCGATGTTCTACAAGAAAAACCGACCCCTACCCTAAACCAGTCCTGTCTTCAGGTTGGATAGAGTTCGCCCAGAAAAGGGGTCTCAAAGTAGGAGATGAAGTCACCTTCTATGTGGTGAGCATGAAGGGAGCTGAGGATCTGGAATTGGGAATTCAAGCTCGGAAAAAAATCAAGTTATTCGGTGAAGTTTTTTGGAGTAATCCTCTGTGAAGAAGAAGAAGCAACTCCTGCAATAAAATATAGGTGTTTGATCGATGTAGCTTTATCTTCTATCTTACTTCTAGTATCAGTTCTTTCTTTCTTGCTTGCTTTTTTCTTTTTTTCTCCTGGGAAGGAGGGCTAGCTTGGGGGTGTTTGATGCTACCTGTTTCTTAAAATGTCTATCCTAGAACTCAGAATCATGTGAGTAAAAGAGTGAATCTTACGTACCTTAAATGATTTTACTTGTAACCAAATATATATAATATATCCTTACAAGAAATGTTTCATGCTTTTTCTTAAATTCGAAATTAAAAAGAACATGGTTAACGAACACAGACACGACAGAAAATAAACAGGTGTGTTTTTTACATAGATTGTTTTTCTTCTTTCTTACATGTTTTTTTACCAGTCACAATATACTCCTATTATTTTGATTTTCCATTGGTTCCATGAAATTCTCTCAACAATTGAACAAAAAACACCACATCATAGCTCACACACATATATTTTATAAGTCAATTAAACCTCTTGTTTTTCTTATGTTTCTTGTTTATTGTAATCTCTGCAAGGTGACAGCCGACAGAGAAATCTGTTGATAGGTCTAATTCTGCTTTATGTTTTGTTTCTTGCTGAGCAAATGAAGGTCTTGCGTTTCTCATTTTTTTTTTTTGGCCTTATAAAAAAGGCCATGCGGCCATAGACAGTTGCAGAAAAGGGCCTTATCACTTATTTGGTAAGTGCACGGACTTATCAGCATGGTTATAGACCCGATATGGGGTTGACCTGGATTAAATTATACTAGTTGACACGAGTTAATCTGGAAAAATTAAAAAAAAATTGGAAGTTTTAATAATTCATTTAAAAAAAATTAAAAAAAACAATTATGTGAATATAGTGTATTCATATTATAAATAATAAAATTTAAAAAAACATATTATATTAGTATTTTATCATTTTAAGTTAAAGTATTTAAACAAAAAAAATTTATTTTACAATAAAAAAACATATCTTCTTTCTTGTAAATATAAAATATATATATATATATTAAATATTTTATTAAAAAATAAAATATTATTTTAGTATTTATATAGTAAACTTTAAAAAAAATTAATAATCATTTAAACAAAACCTTTGACTAATAAAAAAATATTTTTTTAAAAATAGAATCTCAACCAATTTTACCGGTCACTTGAATAAAGAGTTAACTAAACTTTCCTAAGTTTTTATTTATTTTAGTTTTTCGATTTACACAGACCAATTCTATCATCAAATTAACCGAGTCCCATAATCAACTCGGTAACTAAATCCGCATGGATTTAATAAATATGCCTATCAGATTACCAAAAACCACCCCCCATTGTAAATTAACGTCAACAACAGTAAAATTAAGAGTTACCGTGACTTTCCAACGTGTATAAATTAAGTATCAACAACGATTAAGATTAATTGTTTTACCAAGATTCTCAACCATTGATTTTTTTTTTCATCTTTGATTAATATCTGATGACATATTCATCTTTTGCCTACCTTAATTATATCTCTTTTTTATTTTGTTTTTTAATTATTATCTCCAAGCTTTTTCTTACAAAACCATGCACCATGTTGATTTTGAAAGAATATATTTAATAAAATTAGCCGTACCCTTCCTGTCCATATATATATATATATATAAAGGGTCCAATCATCCTTGAAAAAATCACCGAACAAAAGGGACGATCATGGACCACCACGTTAATGTGATGTTGAAAACGAAGACAATGAAGCCCTACCTCTAACAGGGAAAGAAAGGAAGAGAAAACCCCAGTAACTCCTCTCATTCATGTGATGGATCACCATAGCATGATGCTTCTATGTATTTATATACCGATGAGATGGACTGTCGAGGCTTTCATATTCAATCAATTATTTATTTATTTATGATTCAATCTGTATGCTTTTGCTTTTGAATGTATAAAATAGTTTGACTAATTATTATCTTGTACAATATAATATAACTATCACATGTCACCCACGAGATGTTATTTAATGATTTTTCTTTTCTTTGGTTAATTGAGTCATTGAGAGTATTTAATTGAGGATTATTAGAAATTTTAGATGTATTAGTCTTATCAAATCCACGAATAAAAAACTAGTTACTGTTAAAAAAAACAACAAATATGAGATAAACCACAATTATTTTAATATATTTTATCATAAAAAAATATTTTAAAAAATAATTATAATTTCAATCTAAACAAGTACAGTGCAGGTACTGCTGTCATGAATATTCTAGAAACAGGGTCCCCACATGCTGCTTGTTTGTAATGTGGGCTCATTTCATGTGAATCGCCGACTTGGCCATGTCCTTCCTGTTGATTACAAGTAGCATTGAGAATTAAAGAATATTATCTTACGTTCCAATTTATTCTGCAAAAACTATGAAGACGTGACGAAAAGATGTATACAATTAAAGTCGATTTCATTGGTTTAAAAAACACACCAGGGCTCTCTAGGTTGCTATGGGGTCTAGACTCATCTTAATAATAATAATTAAAAAAAAAAAGGTTGACGTGGTGACCGATCATCCTAAACTTAATCCGATCCAAATCTCCCTATGCACGTATTAGCCTATTAATTCTTTTATACATAAATTCTTTTAATCCGCAATCTAACCCTTATTTGGTTACTAATTTAAATTTAAAAACTATAATTATAATTATTTCTTAAAATATAAAAAATTATATCAAAAAATTATTTTATATTATTATTTAATATATTTTAGTTTCTAAGACTCGAGATTTAAACATGTTTATATTATTTTGTGTTTAAAAAACATACCAGAGTTCTCTGGGTTTCTTAATTCATTTTTTGGACTTAAAATTATGTTAATTTTTTTAAAATAATATTTTTTTTAATTTTTTTTCTTTCACAATAATATTATTTTGAATAAAATTTTAAAAAAATCAGTTAAATTCCGTCAATTTACTTATTTATAAAATAATTTATTCAATTTATAACAAGGGTTTTAATTAAATTCAATTATTTTATTTTATTTCATCTTGAATTTAGTGCATGGTGGTTGTCGTACTTTGATTTTCTTCCATGTATCATGGACTAATCTCTTCATTTATATAGATATTAATCTTATTCTTTTTCTCTCTTTTTTTTTAGAGGAGGATTAGTGCATGGACTAATCTCTTCATTTATATAGATTTTAATCTTATTCTTTTTCTCTCTCTTTTTTTAGAGGAGGATTAGTGCATGTTTTGTTATGGTTTATATATATATATATATATATATATATATATCTTTAGTTAAAACCACTATAAGAATTATTTTTGCATATAAAATAAATAAATAAAATTCTCTATTAAAAAGTTAATTTTATAAAATTTAAATTTAAAATGCAATTAAGTGTGTATAAGATATAGTATAAAAACTAGCAAAGTATTAAACGATAATAATTAAACAATTAATTTAGGCATATATAGTAGGTAATTAATAGCTTTCAAAAGACTATAGCCCCCCGCAGAAGAAAAATAATATTGACCACAAACTAGCATGGCGCCAGGCCAGATAATTAATGAGTAGAAGCAAAGTAGACAGCAACACCTTCGAGTTGTGTGCGTGCGTGCGTATATGTGTGTATAAGAAGTGGTAAACTCTTCTCCTCAAATGTACATGTGGTGACTCGGATCCATTTCAGCTTCTTTAAGAAAATAAAGCAACGGTCCAATATATAATCCATTAATATAAAATTGCTTGAAAAAGAATTAATGAATCATAAGAATTTAAATCTACACCACAAGCTTAACTATCTATAGTTTAATTCATAGTTCTCAAACTATAACAGATTAATCCACAACTTGATTTATTTTATAAATAAGTAAATTGATGGAGTTTAACTGGTTTTTTAAAAATTTTATTTAAAATAATATTATTGTGAAAGAAAAAATTTAAAACAAATATTATTTTAAAAAATTAACATAATTTTAAATCTAAAAAAAATTAAAAAACCTAGAGAGCTCCAGTGTGTTTTTTTAAACACAAAATAATATAAACTTGTTTAAATCTCAAGTCTTAAAAACTTGAGAGAATATATTAAATAATAATATAAATTAAGAGAATATATTAAATAATAATATAAGATAATTTATTGATATAATTTTTTATATTTTAATAAATAATTATAGTTATAGTTTTTAAATCCAGATTAGTGTTAGATTGCGGATTAAAAGAATTTATTTATAAAATAATTAATAAGGTAATACGTGCATAGCGAGATTTGGATCGGATTAAGTTTAGGATGATCAATCACCAAGTCAACCTCTTTTTTTTGTAATTATTATTATTAAGATGATTCTAGACCCCACAGCAACCTAGAAAGCCCCGATTTGTTTTTCCAATTAGTTATTTATTGTTCGTAAGTGTTATTCCCTTGTAAAGATAAAAGCAAGATGCAACCAAACCAATGGAGTAGGTTTTGAATATATAAAAAATCTAATTTATTGAATTGTTGATGTGAGTTATTTGGTTAACTGGATTTATTTTCACACAAAACAATGATGTTTTTCTTATTAAAAAAATAATTATGATCTAATTAGGTTTAATACATATAAAATATAAAAGATTGCTGTAAAATATTTTTTTTATAAATGTCAATGTCCAAGTTAATTTGTATGTTATCTTAACTAATTTTATAGATTTTAAAATTAAAAATTATGTATGTTTCTAGTAATCCTGATATTTGTGAAATTCAAACTAGTAATTTTTAAAAAATAAATTTAAAATCTGACCAATTGAGCTACGTTCCTCAAATTTATGAGACTCGAATATATTTTTAATTATTAGTGATTAATATTTATCAATAAATATAGGGATGAAAAAAATTTTATCAATAAAAAATATCATAATATACCAATAAAATATTTTTATTGATGTTTCTATTTATATTTGTTAATTTTATAGTAGTATATAAAAAAAATTTACATGCCTTCAAGAACTATAAAGATATGATGAAAAGATGTATACAAATTAGTTATTTATTGTTTGTAAGTGTTATTGTATTGCAATGACAAAAATAAGATGTATACAGAAAGGTGTAGGTTTTGAACATATAAAAAATCCAATTTACACAAACAACAGTGTTTTTCTTATTAAAAAATTGGTTCTGATCTGATTAGGTTTAAAAAAATCCAAGGGCTGCTGCTCATGTGTGTTGATTTTTCGTGGTGGACGAATTTAATGAAAAAAAAAAAACCTTAAAGGACCATTAATTTTTCAAGAGAAGCATGTAACCTTCAATGCCTCTCAATGGTTGCCGGCCCCATAAGTATCAATTTGTCGGGTGGGGTGGAGTCATGAAATTACCATTCACACCTATAAATATAATGGTAGAAATTTAAACCTTATTGATTATCTCAAACTGTATGAGAAATTTAATATTAAAATAGATATTTATAAAATTAAATATAAATTAAATACAGAAAGTTTGTTTGAAATTGTAAATTTTTTATAAAAAACAAATATAAATAAATTTATTAAATTTAATGAAATTTATGATAGAATTACAAGTTCAGTAGATTAAGTCATAAAATCCTAATTGATGTAATACAAAATTATTTTAATTATAAAAAGATATATTTTAAAAAAAATTAAGTTAGATTATTTTTCTACCTATTATTTTTGGGCTGTTTTCATACTCGTGAAATTAATTAAATCATATCAAAATAATTTTTATGTAATTTAATTTATAATTTGAGGTGAATAAAAAATCAGGTTAGAAAATTTTAAAATTGATTTGTTAGATGGGATTTAATAATAATAATAAAGATTTGAATATATTTTTATATAGAAAAAACTTTAATCTATTTCACAGTACAATAAAATAAATAAATATAAAATATTTTGATGGATCGTCGGTATAAAAGATTGTTTTGGGACATTTTTCTGGTTTCTTTTGTTATCTAATCAATCAAGCTCGAAGTGAATAAGTAGACACAGTTAAATTAAATAACACATAAGAGATAAATTAATGTTCGAAACGCGGAAGGTAAAGCTAAAGTGATGCGACGTGGAGCCACTAGTCGAAAGTTGTAACGTGAGTTTGTTGGTTGGTCGTTCGTATTTTTCTCGATTGCTTGAGTTTTGAAATTATATTTGTGAGCCCATTTATCTGGGAAAAAAAAAAAAATCTTATTGGGTAACTGGACCAATCCTTGAAGGTCATCATATCTGGAGAGAATGGAGATAAAAAATAAAAACATTTAAAGGGAAACGGACCCACCATCAACTATTGCTATTAGTTTAATTATAAATAGAGTGAAGAAACAATCTAGGTGGTGGCCAAGTGGTAAGGACTTAGGATCAAGGGGTTTGCTCCCTCTGTGGTCTCAGGTTCGAGTCCTTGGTTGCTCATATGATGGCCACTGGAGGCTTACATGGTCGTTAACTTCAGGGCCCGTGGGATTAGTCGTGGTGCGCGAAAACCGGTTCGGACACCCATGTTAATCTAAAAAAAATAAATAGAGTGAAGAGAATGCTGCTAGCTGCACTTTTATCAGCAACTAAAGTAGCTAGAAAACCCATACTGTCAACATGCCAAAACACCTATTCGAAAAGAAACTCTCAAAAACAGACATTGAATATAGAATGGCAGTTCCGATGAAAAGCCTCGACGCTTTCCAAATCCCAGGAGGAGAACACTCTAAAGACTTTGGTGCCACTGACATCCATGGCAAGAGGTGGAGGTTCCGATGTTCTACAAGAAAAAGTGACCGCCACCCCAAACCAGTCCTGTCTTCAGGTTGGGTAGAGTTCGCCAAAAAAAGGGGTCTCAAAGAAGGTGATGAAGTCACCTTCTCTGTGGTGGACATGAAGGGAGCTGAGGATCCGGAATTGGGAATTCAAGCTCGGAAAAAAATCAAGTTATTCGGCGAAGTTTTGTGGAGTCATCCTCTGCGAAGAAGAAGAATAAAAAGAGGCTACTACTCGCATAAATATATAGGTGTTGATCGATGTAGCTTTATCTTCTATCTTACTCTTCTAGTATCAGTTCTTTCTTTCTTGCTTGTTTTTTCTTTTTTTCTCCTGGGAAGGAGGGCTAGCTTGGGGGTGTTTGGTGCTAGCTGTTTCTTAAAATGTCTATACTAGAACTTGGAATCATGTGAGCAAAAGAGTGAATCTTACTTACCCTGCATGATTTTACTTGTATCCAAATATATATAATATATCCTTACAAGAAATGTTTCATGCTTTTTCTTAAATTATAAATTAAAAAGAAATTGGTTATAATTAACATGGTTAACGAACACGTACAGGCACGACAGAAAATAAACAGGTGTATTTTTTACATGGATTCTTTTCTTTTTTCTTACATGTTTTTTTACCGGTCAAAATATACTCTTATTATTTTGATTTTCCATTGGTTTCGTGAAATTCTCTCAACAATTGAACAAAAACACTACATCATAGCTCACAAACATGTATTTTACAAGTCAATTAAACCTCTTGTTTCTCTTATGTTTCTTGTTTATTATAATCTCTGCAAGGTGATAGCCGACAGAGAAATCTGTTGGCAGGTCCCATTCCGCTTCATGTTTTTCTTTCTTGCTGAGCAAATAAAGGTCATGGGTTTCTCTTTCTTTCGTTTTTTCCCTTATAAAAATGGTCGTGCGGCCGAAGACAGTTGCAGAAACGGTACTCATCACTTATGTGGTCAGTGCACGTACTTATCAGCATAGTTATAGACTCGACCCGGGTTGACGCAGCCAAGCAGCTAGATTCTAGGATACACCGGTTAATTTTGGTTTAGTTACGTTAATTTAAAAGAATTTTAAATATTTGAAATTTTAATAATTTATATGAAAAATTAAAAACAATCACGTAAATATAGATTTTATATATATATATATATTATAAATAATAAAATTTAAAAAATATATTATGTTAGTATGCTATTAATTTAAGTTAAAGTATTTAAATTAAAATTTTTTTTCATTCAATATTAAAAAAATATAACTTTTTTCTTATAATTATAGAATATATATATATTAAAGGATTTTAAATTTTAAATTTTACATTAAAAAAATAAATCAATCTTTTAGTATTTATATAATGAATTTTAAAAAGAGTTAATAATCAACTAAAAAAAGAAGTCATTGGCTAGAAAAAAAATACAATTGAAAAAAAATCAAGTCTCAACCCTGGCCAGTATTTATATAGATAACAATGTACAAGCTTCTATATATTTATATACCGATGAGATGGACTGTCCAAGCTTTCATATTCAATCAATTATTTATTTATTTATTTATTTCTTTTATGATTCAATCTGCATTTTGAATGTATAAAATAGTTTGAAGAATTGTTATCTTGTACAATATGATATAACTTTGACAAATTTATAATTTAAATCATTGATGCTAGACTTAGTTTGAGATCTAACTAATTTAAAGCTAAAATCATAAGTTTGTTGGGTAAAATTCAAGATAATATCATTTTATTTTTTTAAAATGAAAAGAATATTGTTTTGGTTTTTCATAATAGTAAAATATTATTTTAGATAATATTTTTTTTAAATCTTTGAAATCGATTAGTCTAGTCTTATTCAAGATTAATTAGTGAAAACTAAGTTTAATTAAATTAATTTTCAATCTAATTTAAAATAAAACTAATGATATATTAAATTAATATATTAAATTAACCTGTTAAAGCTATATTCAGTAGAATGTCGGTCTGCGCTCCACCATGGATTCGACTATTTTTTTAAAATATAAAAAAGATATTAAGATCATAATTTTTTTTTAACAATGTTATTAAACCTGACAAGGTAAGCTAATTTTGAACTTCCTGACTCAACTTCCTATCTAACTCAAGTTTTAATTTAATTAATTCTGAAACCTCCTGACTCAACTTCTTATCTAACTCAAGTTTTTAATTAAACCATGTGAAAGCTAACTCGACTTAAATTGATCGATTTCATAAGTCAAAGTGCAACCTTGATGATCAATAAAAATATGACTTAGTTTTTAAAAAAACTTCTAAATGATATTTTTTTTAAAAAATATTGAGATAATGACAGATTGGATCTACCTCGCCCCTCAGTAACCCAGATCATGAGCTTTATTGGGTTTAGTTATTTTTTTATAAAATTTTTAATTTAATTATATGATAAAAATAGATGTTCACAAGATTAAGCACCAACTTAAAAATAGATACTTATTTGAGACAATTATCCTTAGAAAGCAAAAAAAATTAATAAGGCAATTTGTTTTTTAACCAATCTAATATTAAATTATAAAATAAAAAAATAATAATTAAATGACTAAAAACAAAAAAATATCCTAACAGTGGGTAAACTCGTCAAACCTGTGAATCAGGTAAGCTATACTAATATGCTAAACTTATGAACTGGGTTATGGACTCCACTAAGATTATATTTTTTTAAAATTATTTTTTATTTAACAATATGATAACAAAAATAGATAATTTCTAAATCAAACATCAACTCAATACCAAGATATTTTTTTTAAATCACGATAACCTCATAAAAGGAAAAACAAAACCAAATATGAAATTAAATTCTCAATTAACCCAATATCTAAGAATAAAAAAAAACTAATTGAAAAAACCTAAACTTGTCAGACCTGCAAACCAAGTCAATTAGGTCAACTAGCCAAACTTGTGAATAGGTTCCATGAACTTTATGAAGTTTAATAATATAAATTGTTTCTGAAACTATTATTTTTACTATATGAGAAAAAATAAAAGATAAAAAAATCAAGTTCAATTAAAAAAAAGAACACTCCACCAAACTCATAAACCAAGGTAACCCGGGTTACCCTAGCAAATTTACAAATCATGCTAACCTTATAGAAAGTTAAAATAAAAGAAAACAAATTATGAAGCTCAATTCTCAACCATCCCAATATTAAAAGATGAAATTGATAAAAACAAATAAAAAAACCATAACAAAAACGCAAAAACAAAATAAAAGAAAAAAAGCAAAACATTATATATTATTATTGTCATTCACAGTGCAATGTGTGTTGGTGAATAATGGTTTATTCACATCTTTTAATTTTTGCTACTTCATAATGCTTAATAACATGAATTTTTTCTAAAATTATTTTTTTGAATTATATAAAGAAAAAAATAGACTATAAAAAAGTCAAATTGAATTAAAAAAGAAAAAAGAAGCAACCAACCAAACTCATAAATCAGGGCAACTTATATTACATTGACAAACTTGTAAACCACATTAAGCAAAATAAAATGAAGCAAGTTATGAATCTAAATTCTTAATAATCGAAATCAATAAAAATAGATGTGAGAAAAAAATCATAACAAAAATTTTAAAAAATAAATAAATTAAAAAAGCAAAACATTGTGGATTACTATTATAATCCACAATGCAATGGGTGTTGGATGAATAATGGTTTTCCTTACATCCTTTAATTTTTGTTACTTCATGAAGTTTAATAATATGTTTTTTTCTTTAAAACTAATTTTTATAAAAAATATAAGAAAAAATAAAGTATAAAAAAATCAAATTCAATTAAAAAACCTATCAAATTTATAAATTAGGACAACTTGAGTTACTTCGACAAACCAGCAAACTACGTTAACCTCATAGAAAAACAACATAAAAAATAAAATTACAAAACTAAATTCTCAATAATTTTAATATTAAAAATAAAATAAAAATAATTTAAAAATAAAATAAAAAAGAGAGCAAAGAAAAAAAATATAATCAAGGAAAAATAAATAAAGAAACACTATATCTTGACTTTTCTTATAAGAATTATAATCTCTCTTGTGATGCAACTTTCTTTGTTCTTCATGAATAAGTGCTAATGTTTTTTAGAGGGTCCATGTGGGGCTTCACTGTTCACCAAGCAGTCTATCCCTTGTTTCGCACTATATATCTACAAGAAATAAAATAATAAAATCTTTAATGTTTTTATGAGATATATCTTTTAAAGGTCCACCTCTTGCTGTCTATCGGTATCGTCTAGCATTTCAGTACAGACTACGTGATATATGGTCGATCATCGAGACCTATGCTCTATCTCGTTCGAACATGGTAAGAAAGCCATAGATTCTTGTACCATCACAATGAAAGATATATTTTTTGTCTTTTTCTCTCTACTAGTAGAGAGAGAAAATTTATATATATATATATATTAATCGGAAGGATATGATAGATTCCCGCATCACAATAAAAGATATATTTTTGCTTTTTTTCTCTTTGTGGATAGAGAGAGAAAGTTTATATATATATATATATATATAAACTTCCTTTTTTTACTAGTAGATAGAAAAAAAGCAAAAATATATCTTTCATTGCGATGGTGCGGGAATTTATTGCATCCTTGTCATGATCGAATGAAATAGAGCTATCTTATTCGATCATGGCAAGGATGCAATAGATTCTCGCATCATCACAGTGAAAGATATATTTTTGCTTTTTTTCTTTCTCTCTCTGTTGGTAGAGAGAAAAGGTTTATATATATATATAGTTTTTATAGTATTTTTTTAATTTGATATCAATTTGATTGAGACTGAATTTAGAAAGTCTCTATATGAGGAGTGATATCTTAACATGATAGTTTTTTTTTTAAAATAATACATTTTATTTCCCAATACCATATCATATTTAAATTCTTAATTTTTTTATTCTTTCCATAAATAATATTGTGTCACTTGATTTCATAAATTTATTAAAAATAATTTAATTGAAAAACAATAAGGGTTCAAAGAATATATAATCCAACTCCTATATCATCATAAGCTTTTGAGTCATTTTAATGACTTTGATGAAGGTTAATCTAAGTATAAAACATTTCTACAAAATTCATAAATCCATAAGTCCTCCATTGTATGCAAATCCCTACTTGTTCTGAATGCCAAAGATAAGTTACGAGCTGATGGACAAAGCTTCTAGTTTCTTGCCTCTGGTATTTAAAAAGAGACTCCTTTCTCTGTTTTAATCTCTTCCTTTTCTTTTGGTTTTTTACACCTTCTTCTCCTATGTTTTGCAGATTTTATTTGCAAAAATAATGGAGCAAAGACCGAAAGTTAGTCCCTGCTTCTTCCTTGTTTATCCTCTCTTTTTTCTCGTCATTTTTCTGCTCTCTCTTTCTCTCTTTTTTTTATCATTAATTGATCTGGAAATTAAGATATCTAAATGCATGACAAATACCTCCTTTTATAAGCTAAAATTGAGAACTATTGATTTGATGACTAATTGATAAGTGGATGGCCAACTCTTGACTTGATGACAATCTTTATCTTCTCTTATCTTTTCATCCATATAAAATAGACCTAAATCCGAGATTTATAGCTTTAGATGTGACCTAATTAACAAACAATGTTTTGATTTGGATTGCACCGACATCGTTTTTCTAAGTTTGACTATCTCTTTATCCTTTCAATTTCAGTTCTTAAAGTCATCAATCAATCCTTTCATTTATATGATAGGCCTGCATTTAAAATAAATATTTACCATAAATTAAAGATATCTTATATTATTAGATATGTTATTATAATACATGCTTTAGTTAATGAGTTATTGATATTTCAAGTGCAAAATGATAATATAAAACTTTGATAAAAATACACTTTTAAGTACTAATCAGACAGCTAAAAATATGTCATCGTCGCTATTAGAAAAACTAGCTGTGATCATACATAAGTGACAAGTTGTGGATTTCATTCAACGCATCTACTTAATTTTATATGAACAATTATATATTGAAATTCAAATGTTAAATTTTTTTTTGACTACACCTCCCCTATACTAAATACTACCCAAATCCATAAACTTGCAAATATTTACAATAGCCACAACTAATTGACCCCATCTATACTAATATTGTATAAACATAACATCTATACAAATAACATTCATACTAATTACAAGGTGAATTCAATATTAACAATTACAATTCAAAAAATTATCTAATTATTATGGAAATACAAACAGTAAAATATATTCAATAAATTCAAAGAAACTCTAGATTAATAATTAAATCAATGAAAATAATTAAACACAAATCATGCAATAATAGAGTAAAATTACTAATTATTCCAACATATTCAATTTCTAGTTACAAGGTAAATTCAACATTAACAATTACAATTCAATAAATTATTCAATCATTATGTAAATACAAACAATAAATATATTCAATAAATTAAAAAAAAAACTATAGAGTTTAGGAATGAAATATGCTTAACTTAATAATGTGTTTATTTCAAGATTTTATCTATATTATAAAAATACACCAAAACAAAAAAAAAATATAACAAAAAAAATAGCTAAAAAAACTTAAAGTAAAATGAAATAAAGGAAACACATACCTTTTAATTTGATAAAGATTCAAGAGAAAACTAGTTAGAGATTACAGGGAAAACTCTTGAAGAAATGAGAGGAAAAAAATTGAAATTGAAAGGTGAAGAATGGAGCAGATGAAAAAATAAACTAAAGAGCGGTTGTTGGGATTTATAGTGCTGTATGAAAAAATAAATTGAAGGGGCGGTCGCTAGGATTTATAATGTAGTTTTACTGATGCATTCATTGATGAAAATAAAAAATATTATTATTTTAATTTATTTCACCAGTGAAGTTTTGAAAATCCATTGGTAAATTTTGAATTTTGCACTAACATTTTTAATTACCCTCTATATTTTTAGTATTTCATTGGTAATTTCATTGGCATAACTATGCGGTTAGAGATGCATTTAATACACTGCCCTTTGAAATTTGCACAGTCCGTCAGTGATTTTGTTGGTAATATTGACCCACCGATAACATACCGACAGACTGGAATCCGTTTGCAAATTCGTCAATGATTGTGGCACTTGCGGTGATTATTTTTTAACTCTTTTTGAAATGTCGATGGACATTAGTCCATTTGCAAAGTCATCTGTATTTGTGGCTGATTGTGCATCAAAAATATCATTAAGTCTTTTATTTTACATATGTATTTATTGTTTTTATTTGGTCTTTTTATAATAATTGATGTGTTTTTTAGTAATGAAGTTTGTTTTAATGTTTCGATAGGTTTTTGGAGCTTAAATGAATTAATTCAAGAAATTCAACATCGGAATTGAGAACAAAGAATTGAAGAGAGATTTAGTTGAAGATTGAAGCAAATCTTGGTTGAAATAAGTGCTCTAAATTTGTCCCAAAAATCAATTCTATTCCAATTCTAGAAAAGAATACCATATGATCTATTTGAAACCCAAACTTGCCTTATGTTGTGTGCAAACTTCAACCATTAAACACTCAAGGTTTCAATGTCAATCTTAGCCCAAATAATAAGTACATTTGTATACTTATTTGATGTTCAAATTCAGCCCAAAATCAGCCCTAAATCAACCCCAAATCAACCTTCAAATCAGCCCAAACACAATCCATGATCTTACATGTCCACACAACAACAATTGATTTATTTTGGGTAATTCATTGATCCAAGAAGGCAAGCACATGGATGGAAAGCTGGAGGGGATATTTTTACATTATTTTGGGTCAAAAAGAAGAAGGAGACAACTTATAAATGAGGAAGAAAAACGTGCACCAAAGTGGTTGCAAAGCTGTCCTGATTTGATTTTTCAGAACACCTTTCGGTGTTTTACCCATAACGTTTGACTGAGGTGTCCAAATGAGCTGTTCTTTAATGATTTGGAAAGGTGATAGAAGTTCCTATAAATATGTCTCTAATAGACATCTCGAAAAAAAGCTTCTAAGAGGGTCGAATTGCTGTCCAAAGTTAGAGTCAGATTTGTGTTCGAATTTTTATTTCATTGTGTTGTGTTTTTCTTTATAGATTTCGGTTCTTTAGCTTGTAAAACTTATTATTTCAGTTTGATTCAAGTTATTTCATGTTTATTGAAGTGTTCTTATATATAATCATGGTTGGCTAATCTCTTTCTTGGATCCAAATCAAGGATGATGGTGGTTGAGGTGAGTTCTTTAAGATATGAATGAATTTTAATGTTTATCTTTTCATTTTCTTCATGAATGATTTATCATTGCAAAGAAACTTTAGAAACCATTTAGGTAATGTTATAATCTTGAATTTTTATGCACAAACTTTAGTTTTGGTATAGAGATTGCTTGATTCAATGTCTTACTTAATATGAAAATACTTGTTCATTCTTAAGCAATAATTAATCTTCATCCTTTTAAACTTCATTGTAATATCTTCCGATCTAATATCACCATCGTTGATATTAGGTTGAGTTATCTTATATATCTTGAAGGAATCACCAATACATCACCATTAAAATTGATTTGGACCAAGACTTACTTTTTCTTGTCATTTAAAATCTATTTACACCTTTTCATCTTTGAAAACAAATCCATCAATTATTTCCAACCAAGTTATTGTTAATTTAATTTCTCTTGAGTTGTTTTTTTTGTTACCTAGCTTAATTTCCAGATCTAGCTCTCTGTGGATATGACCTTGATCTTACCGAGTTAATTGCTACATCACACACTCGTGCACTTGCGAGTTAAAACAAGCTGATCATAAAAAGCGGTCAAGCAGTGGCATTTCATGTAATTATTTTTCAACTCTCTATGAAATGTTGACAAACGTTGGTCCGTCGGTATGGACATCAGTGATAGTGCATGTATTGGCTATTTACCTCTAGTAAACACTTGAATGCTAAACTGTTCATCGCATAAAACGATAACAACAATGCTTAAATAGTAAAAAAACTTATAAAATAAATATTTTGTGTTGCAAAATATATCATCCATAATATATATTACATGAAAAAAATAGTTAGTGAGAATTTTCTTCTTCTTCATCATCAATTGAATAGTTATCACTTTTATCGCAATCTTTAATATGGATATCATCATCTTCATTGATATTTACTTGTTTGTTAAAAGCTTAAAACAACATTCAACTCTTTTATATCAACATTAACAAAACTATCATAAAAAATAAGACAATTTAAATTTTCTTCCAAGTCAATCGACGGAGCAAGTTGATATAGTTCAACCAACTCATTAACTTGAAAGACTTTATCTTGCACACTTGTGTCTTCGTTCACATCTTGAACAAACTCTTTCAAAAGATAAATCACCACTTTCACTCAAAAACCAGGAGAAACATTTTACCAATGTTGGGATAGGTATCGAGATTTGCTTAGTACTTGCCCTCATCATGGATTTGAAACATGGAGATTGGTTTCACATTTTATAAAGGGTTAACACCTAATGATAGGCAAATGATAAAGACCCTGATGAAGCAATGGAGTACTTAAACTTGTTAGCTAAAAAAGCTCAAAATTAAGACACTATGGGTACTTACGAGGCACCGAGTAAAACTCAACCTCATACATCTAGTGGAGGTATGTACAACCTTAGGAAAGATCATGACCTTGAAGCCAAGTTTGCATCTTTAGCTAGAAAAGTCGAGGCACTAGAATTGAAAAAGAGTGGTCAATTAAAATATGTTGAAAACATTGCATGTCAAATATGTGAAATAAATGAACATTCAACTAATAACTGTCTAACCTTACCTTCTTTTAAGGAATGTCTCGATGAACAAGCCCATGCTTTAAACAATTTTCAAAGGGCCAACCAGAACCTATACTCACAAACATACAACTCTGGTTGGACAAATCACCCAAATTTTAGTTAGAAGAGTGAGAACAACAATGCACAAACTTCATAACCACCATTTCAAGCACACTATAATTTTTAAAATTCTCATAGATATACACCTCCTTATACTCCACCTCTTAGAAGAAATCTTGAGAAAACAATGCATGCATTCATTGAAAAGCAAGAGACAATAAATACTCAACTTGCTCAAAACATGATAGATTTTAAAGATACTCTTGCAAAATTAACATTTGCTCTCAGTTTCCAAGAGAAAGGTAAGTTTGCATCTCAACCACAACAAAATCCCAAGGGGCAATACAATGTAAATGCAAGTAGTTCTGTAAGCCACCACATAGATCAAGTCAAATTAGTCACTACTCTTCGTAGTGGTAAGGTTGTTGAAAAACATTCTCTTGAACTTTATGAGAAAGATGATGAGTCAATCTCTGAGGGTAAGGAAGGGGTTTAATATGAAAATTGCAAAGAAAAGACTGATTCTCTGCTAGCACTTCCCTTTCCTCAAGCCATGACCAAACAAAGGAAAATCAATCACAACTTTGAAATTTTTGAAACTTTCAAACAGGTAAGAATCAATATGCCTTTACTGGATGCTATTAAAGAGGTTCCTTTATATGCTAAATTTTTGAAAGATCTATGCACTGTGAAGAGGAAACTAAATGTGAAAAAGAAAGTCTTTCTTGCCAAACAAGTAAGTGTCATTCTTCAAAACAATAATGCTCTGAAATATAACGACCCTGGTTGTCCTATTATTTCTTGTTTTATTGGAGAGCATAAAATTAAAAGAGCTTTACTTGATCGCGGTGCTAGTGTGAATGTACTTTCATATTCAGTTTTTCAGAGTCTCAATCTAAGTGAGTTAAAACCAACTTCTATATCACTTTTACTTGCCGATAGATCTATAAAAATGCCTATAGGAATAATTAAAAAAGTGTTAGTACAAGTCAATAAATTCATTTATCTTGTGGATTTTGTTGTCTTCGACACATAACCTGTTGAAGCATGCAATTTATTTCTTGTTATTTTAGGACGTCTATTTCTGGCAACTTTTAACGCATTGATTAATTATAGGAATGGACTGACGAAGCTATCATTTATAAACATGACATTGGAGATGAATATTTTCAACATTTACAAGCAACCTGGAGATGATAATGATTTATAAGAAGTAGATTATATTGACGAATTAGTTTATGATAAACTTGAATCTACTTTAAGTAAAAATGAGTTCGATGAATCTGAAGATTTGCAAACGATTTATTCTGAGGAAGAAATCACGGATGAAAAAAGCACCGACAATATTGATGCGATTCTTTTGTCAACAGTGACAACACATTCAACATCTGACATAATACCAATTGATGATTACTTTCCTAACGAATCCTTACTTTCTCTTAGTCCAATGCCTTGGTATAATATAAATATCAATTTTCTTGCTTTAGAAGATTTGCTAGTTGATTGGAGTACCCAAAATAAAGAAAAATTTTTGAATGAAGTGAAGAACTTTTATTATGATGACCCTAACTTATCCAAATAATGTCCTGATCAAATAATTGAAAGATTCATTCCCAACAATGAGGTAAATAGTGTCATTAAATTTTGTCATTCTGAAGCATGTGAGAGTTATTTCTTGTTAAAAAAGACAAGTACAAAAATCTTTCAAAATGGATTTTATTGGCCCACCATCTTCAAGGACACACATGCATTCTGCAAAACTTGTGAAAATTGTGAAAATGTTGATACTGGTCAAAAAATTGATACTGATTAAAAAGTTGTTTTATAATTCTCAACTCTATGCGTTCCCTAAAAAGCTAAGATCAAGATGGAGCAATCCTTATAGGGTCTGTGATATTAAGAATTCAAAGAATGACAATGTTTTTAAAGAAAATGGACATCGTTTGAAAGCTTACTTTGATATTTTTTCTAGTGAAAATGAATCAACTGGTTTGAATGATCTTATAGATAAAAGTTGATTATTTTGTTTTTCTCACATTGTTTTTGTGTTTCTTTTTGAGTGATTTTTGCTAGTTTCTCTCACCTCGATCAAATGGCGGATAACTGTACTTCGTGACTTAAATCGATTCTTTTAGTTTCTCACAAATACTGATATCTGTGTATATATATTTGTGCAATTTTTTGAATCTCTCTTCCAATTCTCATTTGAAAATAGACAATAATCTTGAAAAATTGAAAAAGTATTTTCCCGCTCTGCCTCATAATGAGATTATAAAAATTTACTATGCTAGATGTACAAGATTGAGATTATTAATGAATCATGGAATCCTTAAAGATATTCGCTGGTTGATTGAAGTAAAGGTTCGATTATCAGGTGAGTCCTCTAACTCCTTCATTTCACACATGCCTGGAACAGGTAAAAGCACTTTTGCAAAGAAACGTCGTGCAAAACAACTGAAAGTTTGTCATCGATGTGCTAGATGGACGTGTAATGCACAATGTCATTCTTTAGGAATGGTATCTATAAACCGTGAAGACAAAATACAATTCATTAAGGATGGCTTGAGTAAGGAGTCTTTAGATAATCTTCTATTGACTCTTGAGACACATCCTAATAGAGATGTGCATTATGCAATTCATGATTTATGACCACTATTTCATATAGAACATGATAGACTTAGTCTTGGGAATCTGAATAAAAAAGACCCTGTTTGCCAGTTTTTTAAAAAACTAGATGGGAAGATGTGAGCTACCCATAGAGGGCGTTTACGCCGTTCTTGGATATAAAACCAAGGGAAGATGTGAGCTACAATCACAACTACCTGTACATACACATGCTTTTTCAAAAGTAAATAAATAAATAAATAAATAGAGAGAGTGTGAGACTCTAGTTGGCCTACATATAAGTGGTATGATTACTTTTCTAATTTCTCATCTATAAAATCCTCTCTTCCTTCCTTTCATTTCTACTCAACCCATACATTCAACAAATACAGAAGTGTGTAGAAATGGCAAGTTCCTCATGTCATCTTATAAGAAATATTTATGTTTTCGGTAGATTTAGTACTGGGAAAGAAAAGGAGTTTTTAAAAGTAGCAAATCATCTTAGTCATATGCTAGCTGAGAGAAAGATTTATTTAGTGTATGGGGAAGGCAGTTTTGGGTTAATGGGAGGTGTGTCAATAGCTATATTTTTAGGAGGTAGTCAAGTTTTGGGGGTCGTCCCCGAACCTTTAGTATAAGGGGATATCATTGGAAAAAAATTAGAGAGGAATTACAAGTCTCCACAATGTCAGCTCGAATGAATGTAATGTTTAACCATGTTGATGCCTTTATTGCTTTACCAGGTGGTCTAGACACATTGGAAAAGATCTTTCATATTTCCTCTTGGGCTCAACTGCACATTCACCATAAACCCATAAGTTGTCAAATGTTAATGGTTATTATGATAAGTTGTTGCCTTTTCTTGATCATGTTGTGTAACAAGAATTTTTAACATCTTCTGCATGACAAATCATAATTGTTGCTGCTACTGTTGAACAATTGATTACCAACTATAATATTTCATTCCTGTAATTGATCCTTCCATGAGTTGCATAAATTGGTCAACGAAGAAAAATCATAAGAAGCTTAGATTAGATTTGAGCCTTCATTTTTGAATCTTTATGTCTTTTGATTTTATTATTGTGTTTTATTGTTTATTATATTTGTTTCAGTGTGTTTCAGGTTTGTTAGTATTTGTTCTTTCAAGTGATATCTTCTATACTCTATCTTTCTACCTTTAAACATTGAGGACAATGTGTTTTCTATTTCATAAAGCATATGCAAAATTGTTATTACTATGATGGCAGAGTAAGAAGAACTTTTATGACTCTTTAGACGCATCTTAGTAACCATTCTTAATAAGGTCTATTATAATACTTCTTGAAATATTTAAATTTACAAACTCTCGCATTGTTATCACTTAATTCTACTCATATACTTATGTAACATATATTCTTAAACCTTAATTTATACACACACACACAAACACACACACACTTTAACATATGATTGTGGGTTGCATATTGGATTATTACATTATTTATATTCTTTTGTTAAAGGTAATAACTAAGGAAAAGAGATAGTATATAATTAAAAAAAACAAGAAAAAAAAAGAAGAAAAAAATGATGATAATAAAAATGTAGATAAATTTGGTTTCGTAGCCTCCCTAACCTAAGCAATTAAGCCCGAAGGAGTGTTTTAACACCTAATACCCTAAAGTCAACTGACTTGGAAGCTATTAGCCCAACGCTTGTTACATGGGTTGAAGAGAAAAGCTTAAGGGAATCAAACATTGCACTATCTATATATCAGTATCTGCGACCCGAGTTACTAAGCTTGTAGGGGTGTCTTAACACCTAATGCCCTAAGATCAACTGGTCTAGGAGTAATTAGCTGAAAGCTCGTTACATGGGTTAAAGATGCATGGTGTTTTAAATTATACGTATATATATTATATAAAAAAGACAAAAATAATAATCCCAACCCAAGAAAGTTAACCTTAAACATTAGAATAAAAATTTTGTTTTCTTTCAAGAAAAGCCCCCTAATTATATGTTGAAATATTGTGCATAAAAAAAAGGTTTATGAATATCTTGTTAAGAGGTATTGAGTAGGTATATAAATTTAACGAGAGTTTATTCATCTGGATAGATTAATGAAAGTTAAAGGATGACTACATTGCTTTGTGGAATTTACAAAGTATTTTTATATTTTAACATTTTGATTACTAGGGACTAGTAATAAGCTAGTTAGAGGGTATGATTGATACTTAAAAGTGTATTTTTATCAAGGTTTTATATCATCATTTTGCACTTGAAGTATCAATAACTCCTCAACTAAAACATGTTTTATAATAATATATCTAATAATATAAGATACCTTTAATTTGTGGTAAATATTCATTTTAAATGTAGGCCTATCATATAAATGAAAGGATTGATTGATGAATTTGAGAACTGAAATTGAAAGGATAAAAAGATGACCAAACTTATAAAAGAGATGTTGGTGCAATCCAAACCGGAATACTATTCAATAATTAGGTCATATCTAGAGCTATTGATTTTAGATTTAGATCTACTTTATATGGATAGAAAGGTAAGACATAGGCCTACAAGTTTCATATGGAGCCCCAAATCTAAAAAGGTCATTTTCAAGTCTAAATTGTTGCAACAACAAAGAAGCCCGAATATGTCCTACAGTCTGAATACTGTTCAGTATTTTAGCCATATTTGGAGTCATAGAAGTCAAAATGCGTTGAATTTTTTACATAAGAAAACTGACACAATTTCTTATAATTTTTATGTTTTTAAGTGGTTTTAATTTTGACGTTATCAATCGTGTTTTGGGTAGACAAAAGAAGATAAGGATTGTCACCAAGTCAAGAGTTGACCACTTACTCATCAATTAGTCATCAAATCTCCCAATTTTGGCCTATAAAAGGAAGTATTTGCCATGCATTTAGGTATCTTGGTGTCCAGATCAAGATCATGCTTTTGTTTTCTCTCTTTGTATTTTTTATATTGCTTATGCTTTGCTTTCATTAATATCAAGTTTATGCTTTTCATTTCCTTTGCTTTGCTTTGTTAACTCTATCTTATTTATGTTCTTATTTTGTTTATCAATTTTGCTTTCTTTCATTATGTCTAGCTAAGTTTATTATGTCAAGGTGAAAAGGTTACACTAATGGTGTAAGAATAAGTATAGTATAAACTTAATATGGACTTTAATGTTTGATACTAACATGTTTTATATTTGTTATCTTGTTCACTCTTTAATACTTTGCTTGTTAAATGACTAATCTTGATTTATGTTATATAATAATTGGTACAACAAATGCTTGGCACTTTCATAGCCTATACTGTATGGTATAACCGACACTTGAGCTATGAAAGAAACTTGATTTGTTGGTAACATAATTTATAATCATGAATGCTTGACAAAATTTACAAGTATTAACATTAATTGAATAAGATGACTAATGTAATCATGTTAACAATCTATAATTCGATTGGAATCTCCTTTGGGTATGGTTTCCAATTGAATAATAAGAGTTTATACTATACTTGTTTTATATACCATTAGTGGATTCTCTAACCTTGACATTTGTTATTATCATTATTTAATTGTTACATTACTATTCCATTTCAAAGTTCTCATCTTCTTCTTTCTTTTTCTCCTTCTTTTTCTTTATTATTATTATTATTATTACTACTACTACTAGTACTACTACTGCTACTACTAGTATTATTATTATTATTATTATTATTATTATTATTATTATTATTATTATTACTACTACTACTACTACTATTATTGTTGTTGTTGTTATTGTTACTATTGTTGCTGTTTATAATTGTTGTTTATAATTTGTACAATTAACCTCCTTGTGGTTCGACCCCTGTCTTGTCGAGTTATTTATTACTTTGACATCAATCTTTTAGTCATGTCATCGAACCACAAGACAGTTAACTATATAAATTATAAATAATAATAATAATAATAATAATACTAATAACAATAACAACAATGCGGATGGTGGTGAAGATGAGTTAAAAAGGACTTTGAGATGTAAGATTAATGTGAAGATTATATAATGACAAAAACAAATGTCAAGGTTAGAGGATACATTAATAATATTAGAGATAAGTAAGGTATAAACTCTTTATTAATTGTCAACATGATCATGTTAATCATCTTATTTACATAACACCATACTTATAAATTTTATCAAGTATTCATGATGTTAACTTATGTTGACAACAAATCAAGTTCCTCTAATGATAATGATGTCGGCCGAAGACTATGAAGGATCAAGTATTTAATGTATCAAGTGTTATACAATACAAATCTAAATTAACCATTTAACAAGTAAGGTATTAAGAATTAATAAGATAAAAATGATAAGACGTGTTAATAGCAAGTTGTTTAGGATATAAGCATTGAAGTCTATATTGAATTTATATTATACCTATCTTAACACTATTAGTGAAACCTTTTCACTTTGACATATTTAACTTAGCTAGACATTATAAAGGAAAAAAACTTAACGAAACAATATAAGAATATAAGTATGATATAAGTTAACTAAATATAGTAAAAGAAACGAAAAGCATGAACAAGAGATTACTAAAAACAAAACTTAAGCATTACAAAAATATAAAGAGAGAGAGAGCAAGAACATGATCTTAATATGAAAAACAAGATGCCTAAATAAATGAAAAAATACCTTCTTTTATAGGCTAAAATTCAGAACTATTTATTTGATAATTAATAATTGATGTAGTGGCCAACTATTGATTAGTAGACTTGGTGAACAACATCACTCAAGCACTTTGGTGGTTGAATTGATACTAATGCAATCAGAATTTGGCAAAGTATTCTCATAAAAGTTGTTAGAAATTATCTTTTCCTTCCACCCATTGAATTTTAAATCATTGGGAGCACTACAGCTCGAGATATATCTAAATTACTTAACAGTGCTGCTGGTGGATGTGGTGGATAGCCCTCACGGTCTTGTTTGGATGAAATCTCATTTCTTATCTTTTCATACCCATGAAAGTTGTAGGCCTATTTCTTATCTCTCCATCCATATAAATTAATATGAAATCCAAGATCTATAACTCTAGATATGATCCGATGATCGAACAATGTTTGAATTTGAAGTGAATCGACATCTCTTTCATAAACTTAACCTTTTCGTTGTCTTTTCACTTTCAATAGTTAATCACAATAACTAATCTTTTGAATTGTAAGAACACCTACATTTAAAATGAGCATTTACTATAAATTAAAGATATCTTATATTATTAGACTTATTATAAAACATGCTTTAGTTAAGAATTTACTGATATTTCAAGGGTAAAATAATGATAGAAAACTTTGATAAAAATACATTTTTAAGTACTAATCACCCCCCAAACTTTGAAAGGAACTTGATTTGTTGTTAACATAAGTTATAATCATGAATACTTCACAAGATTTACAATTATTAGCATTAATCGAATAAGATGACTAATGTAATCATGTTAACAATCTATAATCTGATTGGAACCTTATTTGTGTGTGGTTTTCAATTGAATAATAAGAGTTTATACTATACTTGTTTGACATATCATTAATGGAACCTCTAACTTGACATTTGTTATTATCATTGTTTAATCCTTACATTAATATTCCATTTCAAAGTTCTCATTTTCTTCTTCTTCTTCTCCATTTTTTATTATTATTATTATTATTATTATTATTATTATTATCGTTATTATTGTTGTATTGTTGTTATCTGTAATTTATACAATTAACCTCCTAGTGGTTCGACCCTAGTCTTGACGAGTTATTTATTACTTCGACACTCTTGCACTTGAAAAAAGACACTAATCTTTTAGTCGTGTCAAGTTTTTGGTGCCGTTGCCAGGGAGGCAAGTTCTTGTACAAATTATAGTATTTATTTTATTTTCTCTTTTCACTATATATAACTTTGTTTGTTTGTTCTTGTTTCTTCTTCTTTTATTTTTTTTCTTCCTCTTATTTTATTCCTACATATGCATGAAAACGTGGTCACGTACATTAATTGGTTGACTTTGTAGGGTATCCTCATCATTTTCAGAAAATATGGTAAAAAAAGATAATCAATCACTTTATAATGAAAATAATCATGTTAGTACACTTAGAGACCATATGAATCCCATAAGAAAAATGCAACATCATGCATAGTTTTTCCTCCTAATGCATCTCATTTTAATTTTAAGCCTGACATTATTCAACTTTTATCTTCTTTTCATGGCTTAGAATTAGAAAATCCATACTTGCATTTAAGGGAATTTGAGGAGGTCTGCAACATATATAATGATTCAAATTGTAGTATGAACACCATCAAATTAAAACTTTTTTCTTTTTCATTAAAAGATAAAGCTAAAACATGGCTATAAAATTTGAGACCAGGATCTATTCGTGCTTGAGATGAAATGCAACGATAGTTTTTAAATAAGTTTTTCCTATCTCACAGAACAAACTCTTTTAAAAGACAAATCACCTCTTTCACTCAAAAACTAGGAGAAACATTTTACCAATATTGGGATAGGTATTGACTTGCTTAATACTTGCCCTCATCATAGTTCTGAAACATAGAGATTGGTTTCATATTTTTATGAAGAGTTAGCACTTAGAGATAGGCAAATGGTTGAATTGATGTGCAATGAAACTTTTGAAAATAAAGACCTTGATGAAGCAATGGAGTACTTAGACTTGTTAGCTGAAAATGCTCAAAATTCGGACACTGTGGGTACTTATAAGGTACTTGGTAAAACTCAACCTTATACATCTAACGAAGGTATATACAACCCTAGGGAAGATCATGACCTCTAAGCTAAGTTTGCATCTTTAATTAGAAAAGTCAAGGCACTATAATTGAAAAAGAGTGGTCAATTAAAATCTGTTGAAAACATTATGTCTTAAATATATGAAACAAATGAACACTCAACCAATAACAGTCTAACCTTGTCTTTTTTTAAGGAATGTCTCTATAAACAAGCTCATGCTTTAAACAATTTTCAAAGGGCCAACCACAACCCATACTCACAAACACACAACGCTGGTTGGAGAAATCACCCAAATCATAGTTGGAAAAGTGATAATAACAATGTACAAACTTCACAACCACCATTTTAAGCACACTATAATTTCTAAAATTCTCATGGATATGCACCTCCTTATGCTCCACCTCCTAGAAGAAATCTTGAGGAAACATTGCATGCATTTATTAAAAAGCACGAGACAATCAATACTCAACTTGCTCAAAACATGATAAATTTTAAAGATACTCTTGCAAAATTAACATCTACTCTCAGTTTTCAAGAGAAAGGTAAGTTTTCATCTCAACCACAACAATATTCCAAGGGGCAATATAATGCAAATGCAAGTAGTTCCAGAAGCCAACATATGAATCAAGTCAAATTAGTCACTACTCTTCGCAGTAATAAGGTTATTGAAAAACCCACTTTTGAACCTTGTGAGAAAGATGATGAGTCAATCTTTAAGGGTAAGGAAGGGGTTGAATATGAAAATTGCAAATAAACGACTAATTCCCATCAGCACTTCCTCAAGCTATGACCAAACAAAGAAAAGTCAATCATAACTCTAAAATCTTTAAAATTTTCAAACAGGAAAGAATCAATATACCTTTGCTGGATGCTATTAAATAGATTCCTTCTTATGCTAAATTTTTAAAAGATCTATACACCATGAAGAGCAAACTGAATGTGAAAAAGAAAGCCTTTTTAGTAGAACAAATAAGTGTCATTCTTCAAAACAATAATGCTTTGAAATATAAAGACCCTGGTTGTCCTATAATTTTTTGCTTTATTGAAGAAGATAAAATTGAAAGAGCCTTACTTGAGCTTGGAGTTAGTGTGAATTTACTTCCATATTTGGTTTTTCAAAGTCTTAATCTAGGTAAGTTAAAACCAACTTTTATAACTCTTTTACTTGCTGATAGATCTATAAAAGTGCATAGAGGAATAATTAAAGATGTGTTAGTACAAGTCGATAAATTCATTTATCCTATGGATTTTTTGTCTTGGACACATAACCTATTAAAATATGTAATTCATTTCCTGTTATTTTAGGACATCCATTTATTGCAACTTCCAATGTATTGATTAATTGTAGGAATGGATTGATAAAGCTATAATTTGGAAACATGACATTGGAGATGAATATTTTCAATATTTGTAAGCAATCTGGAGATGATAATGATTTATAGGAAGTGGACTTTACTAAAAAATTAATTCATGATCAATTTTAAACCATTTTTAGTGAAATTGAAAATGATGAATCTGATGATTTGCAAAAGGTTTATTTTTAGGAAGAATCAAAGGCAAATAATTGGAGACCATAAATTGAGGAATTACCACCATGATCAATTAAGTCCATACCTTCAAGTGTTCAATCACCAATACCTGATTTGAAATCGTTGCCATTTAATCTCAAATACTCATTTTTGGGAGAAAATAAAACTTCTCCAATAATAATCTCTTCCAAACTTAATGCACATCAAGAAGGTAAGTTATTACAAATTCTAAAAATGCATAAAAAATTATTAGGATGAACCATAGCAGACATAAAAGGAATTAGTCCTTTGATTTGTACATATAGAATTTATTTAGAGGAAAGCCCTCTAGGAAAATGTAACAAAAGGTCAATCCTAATATAAAAGAAGTAGTGAAAAATGAAGTTATTAAGCTTCTAAATAATGAAATCATTTATCCTATTTTTGACAGCAAATGGGTAAGTCCTACCCAAGTTGTATCCAAAAAGTCTGGAGTCACTGTGATAACAAATGAGAACAATAAGTTAATTTCCATTAAAACTGTTACTAGTTGGCGCATGTGAATTGACTATAGGAAACTTAATTCAATGACTAGAAATGATCGTTTTTCTTTACCTTTCATAGATCAAATCCTTGAAAGAGTTGTAGGTTATGAACTTTATTGTTTTCTTAATGACTATTCAGGATACAACCAAATTGAAATTGCATTGGAAGATCAAGAAAAGACTACTTTCATATGTCTATTTGGTACTTTTATATATCAAAGGATGCCTTTTGGATTATGTAATGCACTAGCCAAGTTTCAAAGATGCTTGCTTAGTATATTTAGTGATATGGTTGAATATCTTCTTGAGATTTTTATGGATGATTTTTCTATTTTTGGCGATTCATTTGATGATTGTTTAACGAACTTAGAAAAGGTTTTAAGCAGGTGTGAAGAGAAGAATCTTATACTGAATTGGAAAAAATATCACTTTATGGTAACAAACAACATTGTACTTGGTCACATTATTTCATTAAAAGGAATTGAGGTTGACAAATCTAAAATCGAGTTAATTATGAATTTGCCAACACCAAAATCTATTAATGATGTTAGATCATTCCTAGGACATACTGGTTTTTATAGAAGGTTCATCAAAGATTTTAGCATAATATCTAAGCCCTTAAGTAACCTTCTAACAAAAGATAATATTTTTGAATGGACTGAACGTGGTGAAGAAGCCTTTACTAAAGTTAAAAACTTGCTTACTTGTGCTCCTATCATTCAACCTCCTGATTACTGATTACCTTTTAAAATAATGTGTGACGTTAGTAATTATGTTATAGGTGATGTTTTGGGACAAAAAAAAGAAAAGAAACCTTATGTGATTTAGTATGCAAGTAAAACTTTAAATAGTGCTCAAATGAATTATACCACCACCGAAAAAGAATTACTTGTAGTAGTATTTACATGTGAAAAATTCAGGTCTTATCTTGTTGGCTCACCTATTATTGTTTTTAGTGATCATGTAGCATTGAAATATCTTCTTTCGAAGAAAGATTCTAAGGCTAAATTGGTGCATTGGATTTTGTTACTTCAAGAATTTGATATCATAATCAAAGATAAGAAAAGCAGTAAAAATGTTATCGTAGATCACTTATCAAAATTGACAACAGATTCAAAAATTGACATCACACCAATTGATGGCTACTTTCCCGATGAATCTTTACTTTCCATCTCTACAATGTCTTGGTTTGCAAACATTGTCAATTTTCTTGTTTCAAGACAATTATAAACTCATTGGAGTACCCAAGATAATAGAAAGTTCTTGAACGAAGTGAAGAACTTTTATTGGGATGACCCTTATTTATTCAAATATTGTCCTGATCAAATATTTCAAAGATGCATTCTTGACAATGAGGTAAGTAGTGTCATTAAATTTTGTCATTCTAAGGCATGTGGGGGTCATTTCTCATCAAGAAAGACAATTGTAAAAATCTTACATAGTGGATTTTACTGGCCCACCATGTTCAAAAACTCACATGCATTCTACAAGTCTTGTGAAAATTATCAAAAGTTGGGATCAATTTTAAAATGTCACATGATACCTTTAAATCCTATTCTTGTCATTGAGATCTTTGACTATTGGGTTATAGATTTCATGGGTCCATTTTCTCCATCATTTGGTTTCTTGTACATATTATTCATAGTAGATTATGTTTGAAAATGGATAGAGGCAATTCCAAGTCGAAACAGTGATCATAAAACAGTGATAAAGTTTTTGAAAGAAAATATTTTGAGTCAATTTGGAATCCCTCGAGCCTTGATAAGTTATGGTGGAACACATTTCTATAACAAGCCATTTGAATCTTTAATGAAGAAATATAGAATCACACACAAAGTTATCATCCCTTATCACCCTCAAACAAGTGAATAAGTAGAGCTTGCTAATAGGGAGATTAAACATATTTTGGAGAAAACAGTGAACCCTAATAGGAAAGATTAGTCTTTAAGACTTAATGATGCACTTTGGGCTTATCGAACTACTTATAAAACATCATTAGGTATTTCACCTTATAGACTAGTCTATGAAAAACCCAGTCACTTGCCTATAGAACTTGAATATAAAGCTTATTGGGCTATTAAAGCTTTTAATTCAAATCTGGATGATGCTAGTCAACTGTGAAAATTACAAATAATTAAGCTTGAGGAAATAAGAAATGATGCATATGAAAATTCAAGAATTTATAAAGCAAGAATCAAAGAGTTTCATGACAAGAATATTTTGAGAAAAACATTCAATGTTGGTCAAAAAGTCTTACTTTATAATTCTCGACTATATTTATTTCCTAGAAAACTAAGATCAAGATTGAGCGGTCCTTTTATTGTGAAACATATGTATCCATATGAGGTCTGTGATATCAAGAATCCAAAGAATGATAATGTTTTCAAGGTAAATGGACATCGCTTAAAAGTTTATTTTGATAATTTTTCAGTTAAAAATGACTCTATTGAATTGGGTGATCCTATATATAAAGATTTTTTCTTTCATATTGTTTTTGTGTTTCTTTTTTAGTGATTTTTGCTAGCTTCTCTCACCCCGGTCAAATAGCGAACAACGGTACTCCATGACTTAAGTCGGTTCTTTCAATTTTCCATAATAACTGATATATGTGTATATATTTGTGCAATTATTTGAATCTCTCTTCTAATTCTTATTTAATAATAGACACTAATCTTGAAAAATTAAAAACGTATTTTCCTGCTCTGCTTCAGAATGCGATTACAAAAATTTATTATACTAGATGTGCAAGATTGAGATTGTTAATGAATCATGAAATTCCTGAAAATATTCGCTGGTTGATTGAAGCAAAGGTCTGATTATCAGGTGAGTTCTTGAATTCCTTCATTTCACATATGCCTGGAATAGGTAAAAGCACTTTGTCATTCTTTAAGAATGGTATTTATAAACTGTGAAGATAAAATACAATTCATTAAGGATGACCTGAGTAAGGAGTCTTTAGATAATCTTCTATTAACTCTTGAGACGCATCCTAGTGGAGATATGCACCGTTCAATTCATGATTTATGGCCACTATTTCATAAAAAATATGCTCAACTTAGTCTTGAGAATCCAACTAAAAAAAATCCTGTTTGCCAATTTTTAAGAAAACTGGATAGGAAGCCTATCCTCGACTCATAAAGGGCGTTTACGCCGTTCTTGGATGAAAAACCAAGGGAAGATATGAGTCACAATCACAACTACCTATACATACACATGCTTTTTCAAAAATAAATAAATAAATAAATAAAAAGAGAAAGTGTGTGAGACTCCAGTTGGCTTACATATAGGTGGTATGATTGCCTTTTTAATTTCTTATTTATAAAATCCTTTCTTCTTTCCTTTCATTTCTAGTCAACACATACATTCAATAAATATAGAAGTGTATAGAAATGGCAAGTTTCTCAGGTCATCATATAAGAAATATTTGTGTTTTCGGTGAATGTAGTCTTGGGAAAGAAAAGGAGTTTATAGAATCAGCAAATCATCTTGGTCAGGTGCTAGCTGAGAGAAAGATTCATTTACTCTATAAGGGAGGCAGTCTGGGGTTAATGGGAGGTGTGTCAATAGTTATATTTTTAGGAGGTAGTCAAGTTTTAGGGGTCGTCCCCGAAGCTTTAGCACAAGGGGACATCATTGGAAAAATAATTAAAGAGGAATTTCAGGTCTCCACAATATCGACTCGAATAAATGTAATGTTTAACCATGCTGATACCTTCATTACTTTACTAGGTGATTTAGGCACATTGGAAGAGATCTTTCATATTTCCTCTTGGGCCCAACTGCACATTCACCATAAACCCATAGGTTTGTTAAATGCTAATGGTTATTATGATAAGTTATTGTCTTTTCTTGATCATGCTGTGGAACAGGAATTTCTAACATCTTGTGCACGATAAATCATAATCGTTGTTGCTACTACTGAATAATTGATTGACCAACTACAATCTTTCATTCCTATAATTGATCCCTCTATGAGTCGCAAAAATTAGTCATCTAAAGAAAGCCGTAAAAAGTTTAGATTAGATTTGAGTCTTCATTTGTAATTTTTTTTATCCTTTTTTATTATTATTATGTTTTGTTATTTTTTTTGGTTTAAGTGTATTTCAGGTTTATCAACGTTTATTATTTCAGGCGATATCTTCTATACTCTATCTTTCTACGTTAGAACATTGAGGACAATGTCTTGATTTGGTTAGGGAAAGTGGATGGTAGCTAAAAAAAAAATTAATTAACTAACTGTGTTTTCTATTTCATAAAGCATGTGCAAAATTGGTGTTACTATGATGGCAGAGTAAAAGAGATCTTTTTATGACTCTTGAGACGGATCTTAGTAACCATTCTTAATAAGGTATATAAAATCCTGCTCTTGCTTTCTCTTTTTGTATTTTTTGTAATGTTTATGCTTTGCTTTCATTAATATCAAGTTTATGCCTGTCATTTCCTTTCCTTTACTTAGTTAACTTTTATCGTATTTATGTTTTTATTTTGTTTATCTATTTTTCTTTCTTTTATTATGTCTAACTAAGTTAATTATGTCAAGGTGAAAATGTTACACTAATGGTGTAAGAAAAAGTATAGTATAAACTTAATATAGACTTTAATGTTTGATACTAACATTTTTTGTATTTGTTATCTTGCTCACTCTTTAATACTTTGCTTGTTAAATGACTAATCTTGAATTATGTTATATAACACTTGGTACAAAAAATGCTTGGCATTTTTATAGCGCATACTGTATGGTATAACTGACACCTGAGTTATGAAAGGAACTTGATTTGTTGTTAACATAAGTTATAATCATAAATACTTCACGAGATTTACAATTATTAGCATTAATCGAATAAGATGACTAATGTAATCATGTTAACAATCTATAATCTGATTGGAACTGCCTTTGTGTGTGGTTTTCAATTGAATAATAAGAGTTTATACTATACTTGTTTGACATACCATTAGTGGAACCTCTAACTTGATATTTGTTATTATCATTGTTTAATCCTTACATTAATATTCCATTTCAAAGTTCTCATTTTTTTCTTCTTCTTCTCCATCTTTTTCTTTATTATTATTATTATTATTATTATTACTACTACTACTATTATTATTAGTATTAGTATTATTACTACTATTACTACTACTACTACTACTACTATTGTTATTATTATTGTTATTATTGTTGTTGTATTATTGTTATATGTAATTTATACAATTAACCTCCCCGTGGTTCGACCCTAGTCTTATCGAGTTATTTATTACTTCAATACTCTTGCACTTAGGAGAAGACATCAATCTTTTAGTTGTGTCAATAGTACAATGTTTGATTCCCTTAAGCTTTTCTCCTCAACCTATGGAACAAGCATTGGGTTAATAGCTCCTAAGTTAGTTGATTTTAGGGTATTAGATGTTAAAACACCCCTTCAGGCTTAATTGCTTAAGCTAGAAAGACTATGAAACCAGACTTATCTACATTTCTATTTTTTTAATTACACTTATTATCATTATTTTTGTTTCTTTGTTGTTGTTTTTTTTCAAATTATATACTATTCTGTTGCTTTACTTGTTACCTTTAACAAAAGAATATAAATAATATAATAATTCAATATGTCACCCACAATCATATGTTAAAGAGTATGTGTAAACATGAAAGTTTAAAAATACTTGTTAAATGAGTATATGATTAGAAGCAATAGATTAATACAAGAGTTTGTAAAACTGAATATTTCGAGGAGTATTATAATAGATCTTGTTATGAATGGTTACTAAAATGCGTTTCAAGAGTCACTTTAACAAAAGAACTCCTTGACTTTACCATCTTAGTAACAATGGTTTTGCAAATAGAAAATATTACCCCTTCCCCGCAACCAAAACAAAACATTATCCTCAATGTTCTTAGGTAAAAAGATAGAGTATAGAAGATATTGCTACCCAATTTTTGACCCATGTTTTGATGAAATTTTTGAAAAATCTAAAAATAATGAAAAAACAATAAAAATCTAAAAAAAATATGTTTTTTAATATATTTGTATTGTTTTTAGCATTTTCAGCATCATCTCAAAAGTATTTTAAATTTTCAAAGATCTAGGAACGTGTTTGAGTTGTAACGTGTTATTTTTAAAATCATTGATTTTCCTCATTCAAGTAGATGTTTGATTAGTAATTAAAAATTTATTTTTATCAAGGTTTTATATCATCATTATATCATCTTTGAAACTTTCAAACAAGTAAGGATCAATATACCTTTATTAGATGTTATTAAACAGGTTCCTTCCTTTGTTAAGGGGTGTTTTAACACCTAATACCTTAAAGTCAATTGTCTTAGGAGCTATTAGCCCAATGCTTGTTATATGGGTTGAAGAGAGAAGCTTAAGGAAATCAAACATTGCACTATCTACATATCAGTATCGGTAACCCGAGTTACTAAGCTCGTAGGGGTGTCTCAACACCTAATGCCCTAAGACCAACTGGTTTGGGAGTTATTAGCTAAAAGCTCATTACATGGGTTAAAGATGCAATGTGTTTTAAGTTACATGTATATATATTTAGAAAAAACAAAAAAAAAATCACAACTCAAGAAAATTAACCTTAAACATTAGAACATGAATTTTGTTTTCTTCTGAGTAAAACCCCACAACTATGTGTTGATATATTGAGTACAAAAGAAATGTTTATTAACATCTTGTTTAAGAGGTATTAAGCAAATATATAAATTTAATGAGAGTTTGTTTATCTAGTTAGATTAATGAAAATTGAATGATGAATACCTTGCTTTATGAAATTTACAAATTATTTTTCTATTATAATGCTTTGATTACCAGGGACTAGTAATAAGCTGGTTGGGGGGTGATTAGTACTTAAAAGTGCATTTTTATCATGGTTATATATCATGATTTTGCGCTTGAAGTATCAATAACTCCTTAACTATAGTATGTTTTTATAATAATAAGTCTGATAATATTCTTTATATGGACAAAAAATGCTCATTTTAAAAGTAGGCTTATCACATAAATAAAAGTATTGATTGATGAATTTAAGAACTGAAATTGAAAAGATAAAGTGATCACTATACTTAAAAAAAATATGTTGGTGCAGTCCAAACTGGAACACTATTTAGTAATTGGATCATATCTGGAGTTGTAGATCTCAAATTTATATGTACTTTATATGGATGAAAAGGTAAGAAATAGCCCTACAACTTTCATATAGCCCAAGATTTCAAAAGATCATTTTCAAGTCCAAATTGTAGCAACAACAAAAAAGTTCGAATCTGTCCTACAGCCCGCGCACTGTTTAGTGTTTGGCCTATATATGGAGTTCTAGAAATCCAAATGATCTCTGTTATTTTTTCCTAAAAAGATGAGACAATTTTCTACAACTTTTATGTTTTCAAGTGATTCCAATTATGATATTATCACTGATGTTTTGAGTAGACAAGAGAAGATAAGAATTGTCACCAAGTAAAAAGTTATTCATCCGCTCATCAATTAGTCATAAAATCAATAGTTCTCAATTTTGGTTTATAAAAAGAGGTATTTGCCATGCATTTAGGTATCTTGGTGTCTAGATCAAAATCATGCTCTTGTTTTCTCTCTTTGTATTTTTTTATATTGCTTATGCTTTGCTTTCATTAATATCAAGTTTATGTCTTTCATTTTCTTTGCTTTGCTTTGCTTTGTTAACTCTTATCTTATTTATGTTCTTATTTTGTTTATCTATTTTGCTTTCTTTCATTATCTCTAGTTAAGTTTATTATATCAAGGTGAAAAAGTTACACTAATGGTGTAAGAATAAGTATAGTATAGTATAAACTTAATATGGACTTTAATATTTGATATTAACATGTTTTATATCTATTATCTTGTTCACTCTTTAATACTTTGCTTGTTAAATGACTAATCTAGATTTATGTTATATAACATTTGGTACATCAAATGCTTGGCACTTTCATAGCTCATATTGTATGGTATAATCGACATCTTAGTTATGAAAGGAACCTAATTTACTGTTAATATAAATTATAATCATCAATATTTGACGAGATTTATAAGTATTAACATTAATCGAATAAGATAACTAAAGTTTGAAGACTAATTACAGGTCAATTTGAAGCCTTTTTTCGAACCAAAACCAAATAGATGTTAAAATAAGAAAGCTGATTGAAGATAAAATTAGTAGGAAGAAATTGGAGAACCATGTTTTTTTCTGTAATAGCTATCCCGGGAGCAGCAACTGGCCTCGTGTTCCCAGCTATGAAAGAAAAGAAATCATTAGAAATCATCAAAATATGCTGGTTTCCTATCTTTACTCATTCGAAATTACACCCCAGAGTTAATATAAGATTTTGTTTCGTAAGTGGAGCTGCATATAGGCTATATGTAAGCATCCTTGCTAACCTGAAAGAGAAGAGAGGAGGGAGGGGAGAAAGATTGACTAGGGGGAACGAAAGAAAAAAACATCTTGTCTGCAGCCGCCTCCTTCTTGGAAAAGAAAACAGAGGGAAACCTTGTTTAAGGATTTTGAACCATCGGTTTTTTCTCCCTGTAGACAGAGCCCCGTCTCTTCTCCCATCTCTCCTCCAAAACGCAGCAGTTTCCCTATCTGTTAATTCCCCATCTCCATTCTTTCCTTGCAAAACCAGAGTCCCTTTCTCCTTCTACATATAGCCAACCACCTTCCCCGATTTCCTCATCTCACTCTTCCTGACAGCCCACTCATTTCCATTTCCTTCTGACAAGAACGAAAGAGAGAGAGAGAGCACCCAAAACCAGTCCCTCTCCTAGCCATTCCCCTCTCTCGGCCTTTCTTTTCTGCACCCAAAGCAGCCCTCTTTGTCAACGTAGCCCCAGACCGGCCTCCACCAAACCCCACAGCAGCGGCAACCATTTCTTCTCAGTAGAGACAAGATGGGAAGCACGGGAAAGAAAACTAGAGAAAAAATGGATGAGGAAGAACACAATAGGGACGATCAGAAGGAAATAAGATAAACAGAAGAAAACACAGAAGGACCAACCAGCACGCCCTCATCATCGCCTTTGTCCCTTCATTTCTGACTCCAGTAGTTTCTTCTCCTCTAGTGGTGTAACGAAGCAGCAGCCCACAGGAAAACAGAAAAGGAGCAAGAAAACACAGGGAAGAACATCCATTCCGCCAGCACATCACACCTTCATCACCGTCTTCGTCGTCTCTAGAGAAAGCATTGGCAAGAAGAGAAAGGTAGAGACCAACACCAGTTTTACCAGCGTTCATCATTGTCTCCAGAATCAGTGATAATCGATTGTGTGTAGAAGCTGCAAGCCATCCCCTTTACCCATTTCAGCGCCAGGTAAGTTTCCATGCATTCTCTTCACTTTGCATTTTTACATACCTACTGCGCATGCCTTTTATGTTTATTGTTTAAGTGAATTATAATTCACTTTAACAGTAGCTGAGTATTTATTTTTATTTTTCCAGCCGGTTCACTTGTTTAGGCAAGTGAACTCGCAGAGTCTGCAGGTTTTATTTTTTTGTTTTTTAAAAAAAAATCAAGAGAAAGAGATTTATAATTTTTTGATATATTTATTTTTATGGTCTGAATTTTTTATATTGTAAAAAATATAATCTTGTGTTTAGAATACCCGGTTTTTGAAGCAATGTGACAAATTTACATATATATATATATATAAAGAAAATATTTTCTTGTGTGTTGTATATGACCAATTTCCTAACATGTTTTGAATGTTCTTTTTTATACAAAAAATATTGGAAGTTTCGAAAATATGTTTTCACATGGATTTCTTAAACATAGCAAAAATTATTTTCTTGCATTTCTGGATTTTACAACAAGTTTGTAAAACTCCAAAGGATATCGGCCAATATTACAAAAAAACAAAAAAAATCATATTTTGAGGGGAATTTATCTATTATTCACCATTAATGTTTGAATAAAAAAATCCTTAAAGGATGAATATCCAAAATATTATTTGGAATAATTTGTTATTATTCACTGTTAATATTTTGATAAAGAAACCCTAAGCGGTAAATATCCAAAGTAATTTTCTAGGAATAATAAATCCTCACACATCCTTGAAAGAAGCCTTGATTATAATCGAAGACATTTCAATTTTTTTTACTTCATGGCTTACAAGCCGTGAGGATACAAAATACTAAGGAAAAAATAGGCATTTAAAGCACCCTAGATTTCTAAAATTTTGTTCCTCTTCCTTGCAATTTACAAGTCGCAAACTCTTAAAATACAAAGGGAAAAATGAGCTTGTAAAGCACATTGAATCTTCTTGGATTTTTATCTTAATAAATTTAGTTAGAATAAAACCAAGAAAAACTTATGGGATTTGAAAACACCAACACCATAGCAATTATAAGGCAAACTAAACACCAAACAGCTTACCTTAGGTAGGATATACTAGGGGTGCTAACATCTTCCTTTTACGCAACCATTCCCTTGCCTTAGAATTTCTGGAGGACCAATTAGATTTCCTAGTGATCATAATACTAGGTGGCGACTCCTTTTTACAAAAAAATAAAATAAAAGGACCTCAAATCAATCAAAGGATCGTCGTGACGCTGCGCTCCGCCACAAGGATGTGACAATAGTTAATTACAACAATCAATCCTTTGAATTGTGAGAATAAATGCATTTAAAATGACCATTTACTATAAATTAAATGTATTTTATGTTATTGAACTTGTTATTATAAAACATGCTCTAATTAAGGAGTTATTGATACTTGAAGTGCAAAATGATGATATAAAACCTTGATAAAATGCACTTTTAAGTACTAATCAGGCTGCTTGGACTGGGTTTGATAGTAGATAAAAATATAAACTCCGGCCTCATATACATTCCTGGTGGCAAGTTATAAACCATGAGTATGACCAGCCAATAAGAATAGGGAGCAACAAATGATCTAAATGGGTTGAATCCATTTGTACACAACCCAAGAAGCATGTTCCTTGATTCAGTTGAAAAGTGAGGATACACACTATTAAAGTATTTCCACGCATCGGTATTAGAAGGATGCACCATTATTCTATTAACCGCATCATATGATTAGTGTCATGTCATATGCTCAGCAGTCTAGGTATGATTGAGAAGTATCTAAGTTTTTTGTATACCACTAGAGTCTTTCCCCTACCAGTTTTAGGTTTATAACAGGAATGCCTCTATGTCATACACTCAGTCATTTCAACATTTTTAAGGTAGTATAACATGCAGAAGTCAGGGCACATGTCAATTTTCTAGTATCCTAAACTGAGGGGTTTTATTATGGACTTCGCAACATAGAAGTTCTTTTTCAATATATTTCCTTTAGGTAAAATGCTTCTTGCTTATTCAATAATCTTATCATACATGGCCTCACTCAACCTGTAATCTGACTTGATAGTGAAGACCTGTGTTGCAACCGATAATTTATTGTGGTTTGTATAGCCATCCCATAATAATTTGTCAGAATCTTTCAACAAATCAATAAAACCTAGTTGCATCTACATTATATTCTTCTTTAATAATTGGACATTGACAAACATTATCTTAATTCACTCTCATTGCATCCATAACCATATTTCTGTAAAGAGTAGTGTTATCATTTGCCACTTTATGCATGTTACTAGCACTAAAAGCTGACTCAACCACCATTTCTCTCATGCTCCTCTCTCTATGTGCATACTAACACTGATAATTCTCCATAAATTATTTGTGTAGAAATGTCTCATTATAACATCTGGATGTAAATATCTTTTGTTTTGACACTTCTTGCAAAAATATAATGACAACTTGTATTAATTAACTACGTTAGGTAAATAAATTTACAAAAATATTAGTTTGCCTCAAGATTATTGACACGACAAAGAGATTGATGTCTTGTCCCAAGTGCAGGAGTGTCGAAGTAATAAATAACCCGGCAAGACCGGGGTCGAACCACAGGGAGGTTATTGTACAAATTATAAATAACAACAACAACAATAATAACAATAACAATAATAATAATAATAAAGAAAGAGAAGAAGATGATGATGATGATGAGAACTTGGAGATAGAGTATTAAAGTAAAGATTAAACAATGATAATAACAAATGTCAAGGTTAGAGGTTCCACTAATGGTATGTCAAACAAGTATAGTATAAACTTTTATTGTTCAATTGGAATCCACACATAAAGGAGGTTCCATATTATAGATTGTTAACATGATTACATTAGTCATCTTATTCAATTAATGCTAATACTTGTAAATTTCGTCAAGCATTCATGATTATAACTTATGT
>SRLM01000423.1:410778-429691 GCA_015708895.1 Populus ilicifolia
GAAAGTTGTAGGCCTATGTCTTACCTTTCCATCCATATAAAGTAGACCTAAATCTGAGATCTATAGCTCCATATATAACCCAATTACCGAACAGTATTTCGGTTTGGATTGCACCGACATCTCTTTTCTAAGTTTGATCATCTCTTTGCCTTTGCAATTGAAATTCTTAAAGTCATCAATCAATCCTTTTATTTATGTGATAGGCCTGTATTTAAAATGGACATTTACCACAAATTAAAGGTATCTTATATTATTAGATAGATTATTATAAAACGTACTTTAGTTAAGGAGTTATTGATACTTTAAGTGCAAAATGATGATATAAAACCATGATAAAAATGCACTTTTGAGTACTAATCAATTATCTAACAAACTAGTAACAACTTCTTATAAATATTAAATATTTATTATCAATTACCAACATTCATATAAATGAATACATATAAATTTACAAAAACTACAACATCGCAATACCATTAATAAAAATTAAAATGAACCTATTAAACAAGCTATTATATATTGCAAAACAACATATATAATACGGTAATTCAATAAAGTTTCAATAATTTACAAACAAATACAATCTTACAAAATCTAAAACAAACCATAACAAGTATAAAATTATATATTCATATACTACAAGTTTATTTGAGAAATAATAATAAAACATATACATTTACTAACAAAATACATATACTAAAAAAATAATAAAATTGACATTTAAATGTTAAAATTTTAAAAAATAGAATTACTTACAAAAACTGATAAAAATCTATCGGTAAATTAGAACACGAATGTTGTGACTACAAAACTTCAAGAAATATGGCGTGTTGTGCTAAGAAAAGGGTGATTTTATTTTATTTTAATTTTTTTTTAGGGGGATGGTTGTTTGTAGTTAGGGAAAGTTGAGATGGGGAAGAAAAAAGAAGAAATAGGGAAGGAGAGGGTTGGCAGAGTGGACATATATTAACTTTTACTGACGACTTCACTGATAGAATTATTCCATCTGTGATTTTGTCAGCTATTCTGACAGTAAATAGTGCACATCACCGTACAAAGCTACCATTTTGAATCTCTCAATGATTTTATCAGTAAAAATCACCCACAAAAAACTCCACATTAGCAAACCACCTTTTTTTTTAATTCTGAACATTCCGTTCATTCTATTGGTAATTACCAACTAAATGTTTCCGTCGATATATTCAAATAGAATGATGGATGAATAAAATTTTGTCGGTAATTACAACCTCAAATTATCGATAAAAGTATTTCGTCGGTAAGGCCATTGATATTAAGCAAATTTCTAGTAGTGAAAATAGATGATTGTAAAATCAAACACCAACTCAATACAAAAGTGTTTTTTTAGATCGCAATAACCTAATGAAAGGCAAAACAAAACCAAATATAAAAATGAATTCTCAATTAACCCAACATCTAAGGATGAAAAAAATACTGATTTAAAGAAGTTAAACATGTGAACCAAGTCACCAAATTAACTGGCCAAACTTGTGAATGGGTACATGGACTTTATAAAATTTAATAATATAAATTTTTTATAAAATTATTTTTTTTTAACTATGAGAATAAAATAGATGATAAAAAAATAAAGTTCAATTAAAAAAAAGATATTCCACCAAACTTATAAATTAAGACAATTCAAGTTACCCTAACAAGCCTGCAAACAATACTAACCTTTTAAAAGGTAAAATAAAAAGAAACAAATTATGAAGTTAAATTCTCAACTCTTCCAACATCAAAAGATAAAATTGGTTAAAATAAATTTTAAAAAATAAAATAATAATAAAAACTCAAAAAGAAAAAGAAAAAGAAAAGAAAGATAGAAAGCAAAACACTATAGATTAATATTGTCATTCATCATGCAATGTTATGGGTGAATAATGATTTCCTCTCACCCTTTATTTTTTTTATAATAATTAATAACATGAATTTTCTTGAAAACTATATTTTTTTAATTATATGAGAAAAAATAGACTATAAAAAAATTAATTTCAATTAAAAAAATGACAATCCACGAAACCAGTAAATCGGGGCAACCTAAATTATCTTAACAAACTCATAAACCACACTAATCTCATATAAAAACAAACTAAAAAGAAGCAAATTACAAAGCTGAATTCTCAACGATTACAATTTAAAAAGATAAAATCAAGAAAAAAAATTGATAAAAAAATTATAACAAAAATTCAAAAATAAAAACAAAATAAAAAAGAAAGGAAAACATTATGGATTACTATGGATTATTATTGTAATTCACGGTGCAATAAGTATTTGGTGAATAGTGATTTTTTTCATATCCTTTAATTTTTGATACTTCATTAAATTTAATAGTATGTTTTTTTCTCTCAAACTATTTTTTTAACAAAATAAGAAAAAATAGACTATAAAAAAGTCAAGTTTAATTAAAAAAATCCATGAAATTCATAAATTAGGGTAATCTGAGTTTGACAAATTCTCAAATCACACTAATTTTATATAAAAATAAAATTACAAAACTAAATTTTTAACTATCTTAATATTTAAAAATAATTTTAAAAAAATTATAAAATATAAAAAAATCATATATTCTAAAAAAAATAGAAAAACACTTTAATCAATCCATATTATTTTATAATAAAAACTATAATGATTTCACCATAATTATAGTCTCTCTTGTCTTACAACTTTCTTTGTTTTTATTGAATAAGTGCTAATGTTTGTTTTTTTGAGGGTCCCTGCACCATATATGGAAACAAAGAATCTCTCTCGTCTCACAACTTTCTTTGTTTTTGTAGCATAAGTCCTGTTGTTCTTTGAGGGGCCCATGCACCATTTATTGAAGAAAGAAAAATCAAACCTTGCTGCTTCAAGTGGGGCTGCGCAGATCATCGAGCTTTTTCTCCCTTGTTTCGCACGATATATAGATCTTTCAATCCCCCCCTGGTCCGGCATTTCTTTCTACGCAGATCTTATCAATAAATAGAGCTTCGATTTTGGATCAGTTAATAGTTTTCCCGTACAAACTATATAATAATAAGTTGGTTCGTAAATTAACTATATTAAAATAATCTCCTTATTATATTTATTCATATAGATTTTATGATGTTTAAATAAAATATTAATAAATCCGTACTGTAAACATTACTCAACTAGAATTTTATATATATAGTTTTTATAGCATTTTTTAAATTTGATATAAATTTAATTGAGACTGAATTTAGAAAGTCTCTTCTAGAAGTGATATCTTAACATGATAATTCTTAAAAAAAAAACATAATATGTTTTATATATTTTATTTTCACATATGATATTATATTATTTTAATATATTTTTAAATAAAAAATATTTTAAAAACAATTACAATTATATTTTTTTTTAAAAAAAAGCATTCCATGGCTTATATATGTAAAGGATTAGTATGTGCTGAACTAAATGATGATCCTGATCGTGAATATAAGCACAAGCAAGGACACAAAATACAAATACTGTATAATACAGTTACATATACATGTATTTATATGCATACATGCACACACCGCTAGGGCATATTTCTATTTATTTGATAATTTTTTTAAATATGTAAATAAAAACTATTGAAGATATGTAAACACAATGACTTAAATTGTAATAAACTATAAACTAGATTGAACAAGTAAAAAACATGATAAAAATCACATTTATCATTTCTTTAGCGCTATGTATTAATTGTTATCGGACGTAATTCTAAGATATGCAAAGGATATTACAAAATATTACTTTTTTTCAAATGAAATTGTAATAGTTAATGAAGTATTTATGAGTAGGTATTAATTTTTATTCAATATATATATATATAGATAACTGTTTGCTTGTACATATTCAATTTCAATTTGAAGAGCGTTGCTATTGCTTTGTGGGGCCAAGGAACAAGCTTCGCAGCTTGAGTTTACTTTGGAAGAAATTTCTGCTCCACCTTTAAACCAACTTCACGCGGCCTAGGTCATTGCGGGTCCATATTTAATTGGAAAAGGAGATTATTATTTTGTCGGTCATCCTTTTAATATTCATCAAATTATAAATAACTATGAAGAGAAATATAATTATATAACTGTGCTCGTTAAAAAAAGCTTATTAAGTATGCAATTGGGATAAAATTATCTTTTCTATATAATAAATTTTAACCTTTAAATTTGGATTTTTTTCCCCAAATAAAAATGAAAATAATAAAAAACTAATCATGCTCATAAAGAGAAATCTGGATATTTATCAAAACCCAACCAATATGAATTTGGTATGCTTGTTAAACTTATTTAAATTTGAATTACATATTATTATTACTACTATTATTACTATGATTATTATTAAAAAAAATTAAAAAACAATATTATTATGAAAAATAATAAATTTGATTTGAAGAATAAAATTAAAAATTATTAATATTAATATTATTTTCATAAAATAATAGCTATGCTCCTATAATCTTTTAAAAACATAGAAATCAAATGTGTTGAATTATCTTTTATTTTTTTCTTGTGTTAACTTTAATTTTATAATTTTTTAAGAAATATTTTCTAATAAATTTATATGTAAATTAAGATTAATTATATTTTTCCGATGATTTTAGTTGTGCATCAATCTCATCAATCTAAATTTAATAATTTTTATTGTTGAATTTTAACTTTTAACTCAAGATGGTTAAGAAAAGAAGCACGACTTCTTTTCCACGGTGACACCTTTTCGGGGTTATTTCCACACACGCTGTTTCCTGGAAAACTCACTGAACCTCCTGTGCAATCCCTCCTATGGACGGCGTCTCTCTCAACACACACACACACACACACACGCCATGCTGAAGAATCATTGAAGAGCACCTGAATCATTACCATAACTCATCAAACTCGTACACAAATTTCACCTTGTTGAAGTTATACTATTAAAGATCTAATTTGTGGCAAGCAAGCAATGGCAACACTATTCTCCAAGGTGGTAACCAGAGCTGACATCGAGGGTTGCTTAGCTATTCCTGCTTGTTCTCTAGGTCCATTGCCTTCCCAACAAAGCCATTCCATGAACATGCGCGTTCACGATGACAAAGGGCAAGAATGGACCTTTCCTTGCTTCATTCGAAGGAATGAAAACGTGGAGCCTTTTCTTTCTGTGGGTTGGATTGAATTTGCTCGTCAAAGAGACCTTAGAATTGATGATAAGGTCAGTATTCATGAGGAAATCATCAAGAACCAAGATACAGCAACTTTGATCAGGATCCAAGTGGAGAGGAAAGTCAGAGTGTTCGGTGCTGATATTTGGGCCACCGTGAAGAATTGAGGAGGCTACATGACCGCCTCCATATGAGCAATCGAGCGGCTCATATTTAAACCTGGTAAGGCTATATTTTGACAAAAATAAATCAGCTAGCAACAGTAGTCCCTCAAGGCCAAAGGGACATCCCAGCAGTTAAAATTTCGGTTTTCTATATATATACATGGCGGTGAAGGACTAGAATATTGTATATGTTCATGAGTACTTGTATCCATTATGTTTTTTGAACTAAAACTTATAAATATGTGAGCAGCTTTTCTTTTTATAGTTTCTTTTTACATAAAATAAAACATATTCTTTGTTGAAGTAACTCTATATTTATAGAGATGACAAATATAAATTTGAAAGTAGTATAATTTTTCATGTTCGAAAGACATACAAACATAAATTCCCAACATAGCTGCGGTCGGGGTAGCCATGCCCCCATAAATTTTCGATTGTTACAGATCCTTGAACTTCGTAGCTTACTTCTATGAAATGGTGCTCCAAAGTAAAGATTATTCATTTGAGTACTCCAAACATTACGGCTCTCTATCATTCCATGTCCCCAAATGTTTTTCAAAGAATAATCCTTGTATTTAATTAAGTTTATCAATGTGAGTAATTAATGATATTTTAATTGTTGTTGTTGTTTTATAGGATATATTTTTTAAAACAATATAAAAAATATAAGTAAAAGAGTGAAATTATAGGAATGATAATTTTATTATTTTTATGGTTATAGATTTTACTAGTATATTTAACTGTGCTTTGTAGTAGGTTATTTTAAGAGAATATTTTATGGTTCAATTTTATTATTTTAATATTAAAAAAATATTAAAAAGTTGAAGAATATTTTAAGAGAATTAAATCTAACAGTCATGTCAAACTCAATATCGTTGAGTCTAGTAGTTAAATTAAATCTATAGCTTTTTTTAATAGGAATAATTTTTTAAAAAAGTTAATAATAATAATAATAATAATAATAATAATAATAATAATAATAAATTTGTTTGACTCAAGTTATTATTGTTTTTAATTTCACCATTTGAATCAAATTTATGATTTTTTCTCAATAGTAATAATATTTTTTACAAATTTATTAATAATAATTAAATTAATAATATTAACAATAATTTTAAACATCCTTGACCTAAGTTTTTATAATTTTTCCATACCCAAGAGACTTGACTCTAGTGGTCAAATCAAATCTATGGTTTTTTCAATAGTAATACTTTCTTAAAAATTTATTAATAATTATATTTATAACATTTATCATATTAATAATAATATTAAATTTTTCTAGACCAATTTCATATAATTTTTAATTTTATCTTTTAAATCAAATTTTTATTTTTTTATTAGTAATAATATTTTTTTGTACATTTATTATTAATATTAATAATAATATTACACATGTATGATTTAAGTTCATATAGTTTTTACTNCAAGCACCCTAAATGTAACAACCATGTCTAATTAATTTTTTTTATTTTTATATAAAAAACATTTAAACTATCCTTCAAATATTTTAAATAGAAATTCTAATTAATTTTTATATAAATATTTTTTTATATATAAAAAAATTAAAGTATCTTTAAAGTATTTTAAACAAAACTTTTAATTAATTTATCTTATAATTTCTTATAAAAAAAATAAACTACCCTTAAAGTATCCTGAACATAAATCTTAATTAATTTTTTTATAATTATTTTTATTTTTTTATAAAAATATATTTAAACTACCCTTGAAATAATCTAAACAAAAATCCTAATTATTGTTTTTTATAAATAAATTATTTAAAAAACATGTAAATTATCCTTAAAGTATCTTAAATATTTTTTTAAAATTTAAATTTTATTTTTTATAAAAAAATATTTCAAACTACCCTTAAAGTATCCTAAATAGTTTTTTTTATAAATGTTTTATATATTTTAAATATATTAAAAACAATTTAGATCATCCTTAAAATATCCTAAAGATAAATTCTAATTAATTTTTGTTTAAATTGATTTTATTTTTTATAAAAAAAATATTTAAATTATCATTGAAATATCATAAACAAAAATTCTAATTATTTTTTTTAAATTTTTATACGTTATTAGATCTGACAAGTATGACAGACTAAAAACTCTTAGGTAATTATGTGTAATGCTAAATCTAATAACACATGTCTAACATCTTTAATAGAATATTAAAGCATACACTACTATTACACTCTAAATAACAATAAATATCAGCTTTAATTATACCAATTTTTGTTTAAAATAATAAAAAGAATGTAAGATAATAGAAAAAATAATCTTTAAGAAAATTAATAAAAAAATTTAATTTATTTGGATGAGTTTTGAAGTAGAATAATTATTTTTAAATTTTTAATGTTTATATTTTTGTTGATTTTTTAAAGCTCTTTGGAGTTTTGATAATTGAAATAAAGTATAATAACACTACTATATAGTTTAGTTGTTAAGTAACTTATTTATATTATTTAGAGTTTTACATGTTGCATAAATTAAAAATAAAAGTAACTTGTATTATATGTTTCATTCTATAAAATAGTCAATTTTATGAATTAAGAATGTTTTTCAAAACATTTACTAATATTGGTATTTTTATTAATCATGAGTTGAATTTACTTACTTTATATATAAAATATAAAATATTTACTAATATGTAGAACATGCTCCAATAACTTTTTTATTAAAAAAATATAAAATACAATATAAAAATACTAAGACGTCCCTTATGGTTCCTTTAATTACACAAAATATTTATATAAAAATCAAAATACCTCTAAAGACAAAGCTTTTTTTAAGCTAAAATTGTTATTTGCTTATACTTCAAAATGAAAAAAACTTGATTATCTTATAAAAAAATAAACTTGATTTCCTTTGCGTAAAAAAGCCAAAGAAATGTTTATCCATTCATGAAAAAATAAACTTGATTATCTTTGTGTAAAAAAGCCAAAGAAATGTTTATCCATTTATAAAAAAAAAATTAAAAGTAAAACTACTATTACAATCTATAATTTCCAGTACTATTTATTTTTTGTTATAATATAATTTTTTCCTTTCTTCTTATATTTATTTATTTATTAAAAATAAATTTAAAAAATAACTAATAAAATATTATTAATTACTCTTTATACATTATAATTTTTCTCTCGAACGAAGCCCATCTTATGTTCAAAGTCAAAGCCTGATGATCAACAAATTCAAACCACGCGTTTTAGAGAAATAAAAGGTTTTGCCTTTGATTGTAGATAGAAGTCCCTATGACCACACAATAGTAATCAAGCTCGGTTGGATATCTTACCTGGTTGAAGATTCATGTTGTGAGTTTATTATATTAAGTCATGAATTATAATTAAAATGATATTATTTTATATAAATTGAAAAATATTAAAATTATCTAACTTAATCAACTAAATTTAATTAAATCAATCAAATCATAAATTAAATCGCTAAATAACACATATTTGACTAGTTCAACCACTAAAATAACCATAAATAAAACTCAATTGAAATTAGGTTTTAGGCCACCACATCTAATTATGTAACACTTTGAACTCTCTCTTTTTTTTTAAAAAAAAAAAACACACTTCTTGTACCATTAATCAGTTCGTGATGACAATATCACCCCCAACATCATTTTCAAGCAGATGATAAGTTTGCTGATCCTTTTATAGAATTGGAGATTCATAGAATTAGCACTCAAACTCTGAATGAAGCGTGAAAATTTTTATTTTAGTATTAAGTTGCTGTGTGTGGGCGGTGGAGACAAGCATTAAAAATGTGAAAACTAAAAGATAATCTTATAAATAAAAGAGTATGGCTCATAAAGTTGTTGGCATGGAATTATTTATCCCTTTTGACTACTTCCGGCATTGTTATTTCACCTTTTTTATTAGGGGAAAGTAAGTCCAATGTTTTTATTTATGTTTATTTAGTTATAATAAAATAAAAATAAATTCGACCAAAGTCATTTTTATTTGAAGTTATGAAAGAAAACAATTGTTTATTAATGCATCACAATTACATGATTTGTTTTGAATGCAATGATGTCATTTAAGTGATGTTAGGATGATAACGTGAATTCATGAATTAATTAGATTTTTAGTATACATACTCATTTCCTATATTCATACCTAGTGAATTGGGTCTTGGTATTTATTATTTGAATATTATTTATTATATTTTTTATATATTCTTATAAATATATTTATCACTATAAAATTTTATAATTTTATTAATGAAAATATTTTGTCAATATATAATTAAGAATTTATTAATGAATATCGATAATACTAATATCTATCGTTATATTAGTTAGCAATATAAAAAAATATTTGTTGATGGTTATTTTTTTATTTTTTTCTTTCCGTAGGATATGCCTTAGGCAGATTTTATTACAATCCCTATGTAAAAGGATGTGATCGTGTGTGTCCAAGCCTAAAACCGTTTAATCAAATGAGCAAGAAATTGTACATCTGGCTTTGATGAGAAATTGTCTCTGTGTGGTATGAATATTGCTCACCAAAGCAGCACGCACTTCTGTGCATTCAATTTTTATGGAAACCTAGCCGATCCCTTTTCCAGGACAGAAAGATATAAAGAAATATTATTGGATCGTATACAGGGAAAATACCTGAAAGAGGAGGCAATATTAGGGAACGTGAAGTTGTCTTGCTCTCCCATATGTGGAGCACACCCTTTCTATATATATATATAGGCAATATTAGGGAACGTGACGTTGTCTTGCTCTCTCATATGTGGAGCACACCCTTTCTATATATATATAGGCAATATTAGGGAACGTGACGTTGTCTTGCTCTCTCATATGTGGAGCACACCCTTTCTATATATATATATAGGCAATATTAGGGAACGTTACGTTGTCTTGCTCTCCCATACGTGGAGCACACCCTTTCTATATATATACATATATGATTTATTTATTGTATATTAGAAGCGTGCATTCTATGGCACATGGATGCATATAACTAAGTCATATTTCTCACATTTTTTTTATTTACGTGTGGTGTCTGAGCCAGCTTACACGCACCACAATTAATCCACACGGCCCACTAAATATCCTGCAAACCCAGTGAACAGGTAAGGCACCGCGAGGGTGACAGACATGCATGATAAGGTTCGAACCCATGTGCTGAGAAAGGAGACAAGCTCCTCCCACCGCTGGACTAGAACATCACTTGCATATTTTATTACTCCAGAATTGTCCCATTTCTTGCACCTAAGGTCGGCTTCTATAAACAATAAATCTTTCCGAGAAAAAAAATAGAAAAAACCACCATCATAATAATAAAGAATTTCCAACCTCTTGCGCTCATGGTCCTCCAATTTCTTCCCTGTGGTTCGAGTAGTTTATTGAACTAAGTAATCGAAAAGAAAACATAAATAACATGTTTGAGACAGATTACTCAAATAGTGAAGTTGATATTGGAGATCATACTCCACTCGGTTTAAAGTTTCAAATATAAATCAACATACAATAAATTAACTCGAATTTATTGTAATTTTTATATTAAAATAATATTGCTTTGAATATATTTTAAAAAATTATTGATTCGAATTATCTAACTTTAATCAAGTTAATTTCTTAAATAATTTAAAATAAATCAGATCCAGGATTATATTTTGAACTGAAGAGTTATAATTGGTTCTACCCATCAAAATATAGATTAAATGTAATAACTAGAATTATGATTGAGACTGTGAAAGTAAAACAACATCACTAGATATCCACATGAGTAATTGTGCATGCTGGACTGAGAATAGAGTGTTAAATGTTGGGATATGTGTAGATGTTTTCACCATCCATTTTATATTTATATTTGGCCAAGCACGTAGCTGAAAAGAATTATACAGTCTCGAGAAGACACAACTCGATGAGTTTTGTTGGAAATCCCAAATTTCCCGTGACATCGCATGGCACAATGGGATCTGCATCATATAGGATGTTTTTTAAAGTGTCTTTTTATTGAGGAATATGTAAAAATAATATTTTTTATTTTTTAAAATTTATTTTTATATTACTAACATCAAATCAATTTAAAAACATTCAGAAAATAATTTAAATTAAAAAAAAATCAAATTTCACGGCAGCCGCATAAAGGTTGCTCTTATCTCTTGTGCTATTAATTACAATAGTTACGCATTGACATCAAAAGACATGCAAGAATGAAGGTCATTGACTAAATTTTATATTTATTTGCTAGCAGAAGGATGTCATCTCTTACGCGCCACAATAGTATACAGGAAAGGCAGAAAATAATGAAAAACCTTCGACTTTCTCTTTCTTGAACATCAAGAGAAAAGATTAAAAAAAACCAACTAGGGATGAACACGCCTTCTCCCTCTTTGCTACCTTAGGTCATGATACATCTTCATTCTCCTCTATCCTAAATTACATAAAATAAAATATATAATATTCCACTCAAAAAAAAAAAAACCCAGCAAGCCGGTCCCTCTTTCATTATTTTTACGAGACACACAGCCTATTAAATTGCATAACTTCCCTAGGTAGCTAGATGTCGTCTTCTCAATTCTGTCGAAATAACAAGAGGGTTAATTAAAAACGCATTAGAAAGAAAATTGAAGTGTGACAAAAAAAAAAGACAGAGTATTCCATCTTTTGAGTCACCGAACCATATATTTGATTGCTTTAATAAAACAAAGCTAAATATCCAATATTTGGTATAGAAGAAATAAAAAAAAAAATGCAACAATTTTTTCACGCGTTGATCCGAAGTTATTAAGGTCCCAATATTTTATTTGATGCTGAGCACAAGTTTCACTATTTTATTCATTTTATTTTTTCAGCACATCTCATTTTATATAGTTTTATTAAACCAGCTGGGCGCAGAACAATCTAGCAATAGTAACTCATAAATCCGAACTTGGCCCTAAACGAACTTTAAATTAAATTAAATAGAAATTAATTTGGTCAAATCTGATTGAATTGACGTATTAATTCTCTAATTAAAATTTAATTTAATTTAAAAAAAAAATTAAAATAATATTATTTTAATTTTTAAAAATAAATTTTAAAATAATATTATTTTTAATTTAATTCAAGTTTATCTACTAACCAGAAGTAAAAAAGAGTTTAATAATTTTTATTTTGTTATAAAAGGATTTAGCTAATTGTACTATTATGGTACTATATCAATTGACTTTTGAATATATAAGCAATGATTAGGTATAGAACACTAATTTAAAAAAAAAAAAAACATAATTTGTAAACATATACCTTACACCCTTCCTTCTATATCTCTTCCAAACAGCCTGATCTCTTTAATCACTTCTACTTTGTACTCTGTCCCAGTTTCTGGGTCATTCTCCATAACAAAAATTATCTTATTGCCAGGCTGCAAGCCCTTGGCTCGAACAAATTTACGCCATCCCCTAGAGATGACAGGTTTGAAGTGGTTCCCTTTGGTTCGAACTGAAAAACCAAAGGACTGGACCTCTCCACTTAGATCCTTAACAGGTAAATCCAATTTGTTTTTACCTTCAAATCGAGAAAACAAATTTTCCCTGAACCATTTACTTGGTACTGAAAATCTTATCTCGACGTCAGTTTCAGATAGAGTTTTCCTGAGATTTGCCATTATAGATGATTGCTGATTTATAACTACAGAGTTTTTCTTGTTAAATCAGAGGGAGTAAGGTGTTTAAAGAACGGGGAAATTTTGTTCCAAGAGAAGTTATCTAGCAGAAAGAAAGCAAAGAAATCACAAATCCTGAAGGACTTTCTTTAGCTAGGGTTTATATATGCAGAGCTGAGCACGCAGTTTGGACTTTTTTTCGCACTATAGAATAGATAATGTTTGCTTATTTCACTACAGGATTAGGAGATCGAAGGGCGGTGGAGAAAAGTGACCCAAGCAAATTGCATAAGAAAAGCATAAAACGTTTGATTGTGACCATTGGAAGAAGAGAAAAGTATTAGTTGGAAGTGTTAATTTGTCTCAAGATTAGGTCTCAAGTACCATAAATTGTAAAGTACAAATTAATTTTTTTATTTTTAAGAAAATCTTGATTAACACACTAATTAATTGGATTGGAGTGTAGCTTTACCATCAAATAAAAAAACATATAACATTACCTCTCTAGAAATTTTGTACATGACAGTGCTGTGTAAGGAAACACATTATCTTTAATAGTTTTCTGCCGGAAAAGAAATGGCGGATTATTAATTACAGCATTAAAAAAACAAATAAAAAACAAAATAAAATCTTCTGTCTATGTGTCACACTGGCTTAAATTGCACTATAGGCGGCAAGATTTTAAATGGAAGAATGCATGGATTTCTAATAGACGTCATCACAACACTCTGGTGGTGTCCCGTTTGATAAGGAGAGTATATATTATGATTCAATATATTTACCCTCATGAGCAAATAAAATAGAGAGAGGCTATGTATCTATTTTATATACTAAAATTATAACATTTTCTTTAAATGCATTGAAATTAGATGTTTTTTTGATGTCAAGTATAAATTATTTATCCTCCTTCTTTACGTGGTATTATGATTATAGTATATAGATTACTTATTTGTTATTATATTTAAGTTTTAATCAATAAAATTCTTATTTATGTTAAAAGTGATTTAGTACTGAGTATGCTAAAGTTGGAATTATAAGAGTTACTTGTGATGTTTGGTAGGGCTGAAAGTAAAGTATTCTTATTTTTACTTTGTTGACATGGATAAATTTGGTCTTAAGAAATTAATATGCTAAATAAAAACATGTAGGTAAAGAAGAGCCAAGCTATGAACTTCATAAAGATAAGTTTCCCCATCCTAGAGAGAATACGGGGAAAGTGGCTTAAACAGGTATTGAGTAGAGTATTAAATTTATCCATGTTTAAGACTTGAGTTATAGATTTCGCCAAGTTAATTGGTATCAATGCAAAATATCATTATTTCAAGATTTAAAAAAGAAGTTAAAATGATGTTAGTTTAAGGGTTTTTTTTTAATTAAATCAGGTTTTAACTAAGTCATTCTAGTTGCAAGTTGACTTATCGAGTTGTCTAGATAAAACGAGTCTTGAAATTATTAACTATAACAAAACGTGATCAGTGTTTTATTTTAGTAGGGGTTACTATAAACTATGAGTGCTTTTACTGTAAATGGTACTATTTGGTACTATAGAGTGAGTTACTATAGACTATGAGTGATTTCACCACAGACTACATTATTTGAGTTTGCTCTTTGATAAAAACATTGTTGGTTAAAAAGGTGTAATGACAGGGTTACCCTTGCTACAAAGAATTGCAAAAACTATATGGGATAAGGTTGTCTTTTTAGGTGGGGAAAAATGGTCAATTTGGATTTTGATAAGGCTATACAACCAGGCTATAGACACCTAGAGCTCAATTCCAAGCCAGGATGTTAGAGCTAGACTCGAGCACTTGGCAGTAGTCTAGGAAACTAACACCTGCACATCTCGCTGAAGACCAAATGAGCAGGTCTCCAGGCCTATACTTTGGGTGCAAACCTAGACAAGCAAGTTTGCAGACTCGTGAGCCTATGGTCTATGCCCAATGCACCTGACTTTACAAACCCCCATGTTGTGGTCAATTCTGACCCTCGCCTTAGATTTGAAGACCTGAATGGCTGGGTCTGCAAACCCTTCAAAGAAGAAAAATAAAAAAAATTATATCAATAATTATTGCTATAGTTATCATTAATATTTTTTTCAAATATTACTACAAAAAAATTGGCCAGATAAATTCAATACTATTACTTATATGATAAATATTGTTATTGATATTCTAATATTATTATTTTTATTATAATTAAAAGTATTAGTATTAAAAATACTATTATTTTTATTATAAATATTATAATTTTTATTATAATTAATATTATACATATAATAATTAATAAATTTGTAGAAAATAGTATTAATATTGAAAAACAATAATAAATTTGATTTGAAGGGTAAAATTAAGAATTATTATTACTATTATTATTATTGTTATTGTCATTGTTGTAACCTATTTTTGGGTCCTCACATAAAAAAAAGACAATACAAAAAAATAAAAAAATATGTGTTTAAAAAAAATAAAAAACAAATAAGAATAGTGTGAATAAAAGGCCGAAGTGCTTAGAAAATGGTCAAAAATTTGTTGAGGAGGTTTTAAAATATAAATATTAAAATTTAACAGTATTTTGTTTACCGATGAGAACCTTGTTGACAAAGAAAATTCAATTTGAGAAAGAAAAGTCAAAGATAAGATATTTATGTACTCAATTAAATTTTATTGAAGGTTTAATTAAATTTATAGAGGGTTTGGTTACAAGAAAAAATAATTTTGGAGTTAACTTGGGCTTTAATTGGAAGAAATTAAAGTTCTGGGTTCAAAGTATAATTTTTAAGAGTTAATTTGATCAAATAAAAGGCTTAATTGCATTAATATTGAAATTTGATGGCTACTTAGGGACTTAATTAAAGAAAATCAAAACTAAAAACCAAACTAGAAAAGACGCATAAATAAAAGGGCTATAATTAAAACTTAATCAAGAGCCAAATTAAAAAAATTAAAAATTTATTGCTCAATTGAGGGTCAAACTGCACTAATAGGAGACCAAGAACTAAAGTGAAAAAGGCAGCCAACTTCAGGGTCTTAGTTTGATTTTTGGAAGGGATTCAATTGCATTGATTTTTAAATCAAAATTGTAATTTAAGACTTGATTGAACAAATTATAAATTAAGGATAAATGTGAACTTTAATACATTTTTTCACCTTTTTTTTTTAAAAAATGAAACGACGTAATTTGCCCAGAACGGCGTTGTTTTATGGATGGTACATATAAAAAAGAAAAGACGGCTCGAAATGATGTCATTTTGAATGACATCATATGTCTTCTTCTTCCCCGAGACGTGGAGAGAATAGGAGAAGAAGAAGACTTTTCTCCCCTATTTCTCACTACCTTCTCTTCCTTCGAGTACTCAAAAAGAAACCGACATAACTCATTTGCTTGCCACATGGTGGAAGAATGGAGGGGATGTACCCTTTGGGTGGTTCGGGGCAACAACATAGTGGCCACCATGACCTCTCTCTCCCCTCTATTTTTACTTATAAATATAGAGGGGGAGAGCCTAAGAAAAAAAAGAGAAAATAAAGAGAGAAAGGAAAAAAAAACAAAGAAAGGAAGAAAAAGAAAAAAGAAGACCTAGAGAGGGAGAGAAATAACAAAAAACCGAGCGAGAGAGAAAAGAGAAAAAACAAAGGAAAAAGAGAAGGAAAATAGAGGAAAAAAAACAAAAAGGAAGAGAGCGAACCAGAATAGGGATAGAGAGGAGAGAACCGAGAGATAAAAATGAAAAAGAAAGAAGAAAAGAAGGAAAAAAAAACAGAGAGAGATAGGAAAAATAGAGGAAAAATCGGTGAAAACCATCATCACCTGCACCATCTTCACCACCATAAACCACCGTTAACGACAATAACCATGCCTCTTCTTGCCAGGTAAGCATCCTTCCTTCTCTGCTTCGTCTCTATTTTTTTTTCTTTCATTGGTATGCAGAACGTGAGCAATTATAATCTTTTGCGCCAGTGCTGACCCATTTTGTGTAATGGACCGGTACTGGCCTGTGTTTTGTGTTGAGCTAGTGTTAACCCATTTTATTTTTTTAATTTTGAGCCATGCTGGCCCATTCTAATTAAATACACTGTAAAAATATGAATCTGGTATTAAAATACCTGGTTTTCATCAAAAGTTTCAAAAATAAAAAAAAATGTAAAAAAATATTTTTATGCATATGACAAAGTATCTCAAAGCTAAAAATCATATTGTGTCTTTCATACACTAAAAAATAATATTTTAGTAAGTATTTTAGCTATAATAACCAGTTTATTAAAGTCAATAGAACATTGGCTAAAATATCAAAAATATAAAAAAAATTATTTTATGTTGGTTTAGTTTTAGGGATTACAAATTTATATTTAAAACGTATTCCTGATATTAAAAAGGTTTTTTCATTTGATGACATAGAACATTTAGGTTTTTACATGATAAGATAAAGATCTCCTTATAAAAAAAGACTTTTCTTAAACCATTGACAAACCGATAATTAGAAACCACAACAAGACTTTAGATTTTATTAGAGAATAAAACAATGTATCTTACCTTAGGTAGGACATAATTGAAGTGTCAATACCTTCTCTTTATGCAATCAGTCTCCGTACCTTATCTTGAAGACTAGTTAGGGTTTTCAGTTACTAGAATACTAGGTGGCGACTCCCAGCCTATATTTTACTGATAAAAGACAAGAATTCCATGTCTTTTCATATTTGCTAAATATAACTATATATTTTTCCTAAAGGGTGGGCGGTTCACATGTGCGGCAAAATGACGACTCTACTGGGGACCTTGTAGACTAAGCTTTATTTTGTCTAATTTTTATTTTATTGTTATGGTTTGCATGTTTACTTTTAATATGCATTTCCTTTATTTATTTCTTACACACTTAATTTCTATACATATCTGTTCATTTTATAGCATTGCCTCGTGCATCATATGCTTTAAATTTTTGAAAGCAGACACAAACTTTTAAGTTTGGTGAGGAACTAGCGATTTACCTTATAACTATTGGTTAGGGCTCAGATGCGTGAAACATCCAACTCATATCTGAGTGTTTGTTTGGTAATGGTAGGCATGCGTGCCTTAACTATTCCTTGCAACACCCCTATACTATCTTTACAAAGATCGTCATTGGGCAGATATAAGACCTATTTTGAGACTAGGTAGAAAACCTACCTTTTGTCTTATATAATGAATAAAGCATATCCTTAGGTTGTTTGTGTTATCTTTATTTGCATCAGGGCAAACCTTCTTAAAGCATCTTCAACTCAAGACTTATCGGTAACATAATGACCATCACTCAGAAAATTTTCATTATAGAGTTTGGGGAAGAATCAATATTCTTGTTTCATCATACAAGAATTACAACCATATGTCACCCCTTGAAGGGTGAGTTCATTATGTAGAAATATGCTCATACATTTATCATACATCACTCCAGGTTGAAACATAGTTCCCCAGTCTAAGATTTCTTACACCAGATAAATAGAAAATAAAAAAGGAGCTTAGTTGGAGGCCCTTATCAAAATAAAATTAAGAGTATCAAAGGTGAAATAGCTATATTTACAAATAAGTTTGAACAAATGCTGAGCTCCAAGAATGGAAAAGGGATTTCTGCACAACCATTTATAAGGGCACCAACAACTCACATCCCTATAACATCTCAGAACTTGGGGGCAGTTTCAGTAACAAAGCAACACTTTGTGCATACCATCCATATTTAGCCAACTCAAACTCCAACTACAATGGATTTAACAGTGATTGAACCTTCTTAAGGTAGGTTTAACTATATTATGAGCCAAAATAAGATATCCACCTTAAAAGAAAGATTAAGAGCAGTTGAAAAAAATAATATGATTCACTTGGTGATCATAGCTGAAGTTTGCTTGGTTCCCAATATTATGGTGCCAAAGGAGATTAGAGTGCCGAATTTTGTTAAGTATTGATTGTGCATCAAAAGTATCATTAAGTCTCTTATTTTATATATGTATTTATTGTTTTTATTTGGTCTTTTAATAATAATTG
>SRLM01000424.1:0-96533 GCA_015708895.1 Populus ilicifolia
ACTAATTGATGAGTAGATGGCCAACCTTTGACTTGGTGACAATTCTTATCTTCTCTTGTCTGCCTAAAACATCATTGATGATGTCAACATTAGAGCCACTTGAAAACATGAAAGTTCTAGGCAATTGTCTCAGCTTTCTTGTGTAAAAACTTCAGCTCATTTCGACTTCTAGAACTCCAGATATGGCCAAAATACGGAACAGTGCTCGGGCTGGAGGACAGATTCGGGCTTCTTTGTTGTTGTAATAATTTGGACTTGAAAATGACCTTTTTAGATCTTGGGCTCCATATGAAAGTTGTAGGCCTATGTCTTACCTTTCCATCCATATAAAGTAGACCTAAATCTGAGATCTATAGCTCTAGATATGACTCAATTACCAAACAGTATTCCGGTTTGGATTGCACCGACATCTCGTTTCTAAGTTTGATCATCTTTTTGCCTTTGCAATTGAAGTTCTTAAAGTCATCAATCAATCCTTTTATTTATGTGATAGGCCTGCATTTAAAATGGACATTTACCACAAATTAAAGGTATCTTATATTATTAGATAAATTATTATAAAATGTACTTTAGTTAAGGAGTTATTGATACTTTAAGTGCAAAATGATGATATAAAACCATGATAAAAATGCACTTTTGAGTACTAATCACTGTTACAATAAAATTTTTGTGGTGTTGACTTTAGAGGTTTTATAGTAATTTTATAATAACTTTTATTTTATTATTATCATTTAGTTTTAAGGGGATTTTAGTATTTGTACAATTAAAATAAAAAAAATTATTGACAGGTACAGAGCATATTAACCACTCCTTTATTTTTGGGTGTGTACATGTGACTGACTCGTAATAATGTTTTTTTGTATCATTTGATCCATCACGGCATGCTCTTTTCTTCTAGCTAATGGATGTATGGTGATTTGTTAGAGTTTGGCTCATTTGATTTATCACATCAACTCTTCAATTTATTTACCTTTTAGATTTAATTTCTCTTTTTTTAATTGTAATTTTATAATTTGAGAAAATTATTTCAATTTAAAGATTATTTTTAATTTCATATATTTTTTATTTTTTTCATCTCTTAGATTTGATATGTATTCTTTTATTGCTATATTTTTTTTTAAATTTTAGGTGATTTATAAAATTAATTTTTTTACGATTTCATTCTTTATTGATTTTTTAAATGATGTCTGATCTTTATTTTTTTATTTGTTAATTTTATTTTTTGACAAGTTTTTTAGATTAATATTTTTTATTCTTTAATATTAAATTAATTAAAAATTGACATTCTTGATTAAACTTAGGTATGAGATTTCCCGAGTTATGATATTTTATTTTATTATTTAATATTAATTTAGTTGATAATTAACCTTTCTAAATAAGTTTGAGTATGAGATTTTATGAGTTGTAATTTTAAAATATTAACTTAAATTTAAAAGAGTCTTCGTGATTTACATTATTTTTCATATTATTAAATTAAAGTTGTCTTTTCTTCTTCTATATATATATAGTTTTTAGCACTTCAATATTTGACTCACTGTAATTAGGTTTTATTTTAGTATAAATTCAAAATTTTATAATTCAAAATTTTATCATTGTCTTATATTTTTGTAGTGGGTTTTACAATTTAATTATAGATAATTTTGATCAATCTAACATGTGAATATTTCAATATTTTTTTTAAATAACTCTCCTATGTGTTACTAATTAAATATTTTAAATTTTTACTTTTTAATATTTTTATTTTTAGGTTAATTTTTTTTAACCGCCAGGTAACTTGGGTTAAAAAAAAAAAAACTAATCTCTTTTTATGTAGCGTGCAATATCACAGAGCAGTGGGCCTTAATCGAGAATATGGATATGAGTAAAGAAGACCTGGGGAAGAGGAACTCGTTCCATTAAGTAACAAGTTAAAAAGGATAGGAAGGTACGACGCGAATGTAGGGAAGCAGGGTGGGCCGGCGCCGGAAAAAAAAGTGGAGAGGCGACTGGCAAAGCAAAAGTCGTGGGTCCCCAAAAGTACGATTCCGCAGTTTAACATGTTGCTGCTTCCCTCCCTCTCCATTCTTGCTCGGCACTCTACACACACTTCCACACAAATTGATTATTTGCATCAGATACCAGTAAGGAAAAGCACTCCATGTGAGCCCCTTTAAAGCTACTATAGTATTGCCAGGACGCCTAAACAATCCTGTAAAGTTTCTCCCTTATTTCAGTACCAGAGCTTTTTGACTTTTCTCCTCTTTTTCATGCCTGAATTTAATGGCTAGGATGATATCCATGTTGCAAATTCAAATAATTTACTCCGTTATCAAACATGGCATTGCTATGTGGTCACTACGAGACTTGGTCAACCCACCTCCTAAGTGGGCTTGGGTGTTAAAAAAAAGTCAACCTGAACTCGTTTAATTTAGTTAATTCTGATAATTTATGATTCAGTTAAAACTTTAAACTTAAATAAAATTAAAATAAATTAACCTATTTAATTTATAAATCAAGTTTTATAACAGGTTAATATAAAACGTTGATGTTTTATAGTAAAAGGGAGCTTGCTCCTTATGTTATCTCAAAATTAAATAAAAATTAAAGTTTTTGAAGATAATTTTTATGCAATAATTCAAGTGCAATGAAAAGTAACCAAAGCCCAATTAAAAAAAATAGAGAAAAATTATCATGACTTTTTTATAATTTAGTTATTTTTTATTTTAGCTTTATTTTTTTTAAAATTATACTTTATATCTAGAGTAAAATAATTTTTAAATTTAGACAAACAAAAAATGGATTCATCTTTGCATGTAATATCACCATAAATGATAAATAAGTTAAATAAAATTTCTCTCTTCTAACACGATATCTCTCTTTTCTTATTATGAACACAATTTAACCAAAATCAATGTAATTTAGTTTGGCCCAAATCTAAAACATAATCTTGGATAATACAATTTCAACCCCTTATCATTCTTAATTTATATGTATTTATAACAAAATAAAACTAATATGAGATTTTCAAATTAAAAAAAATAATCATATCTCAATTTATAATTGCAACAAAAAAATTCCAACCCCTTCCCTCCCTTTCTTTTCTCTCTCTAAGAAATTAAAAAAGAAATCAATATGCAATCAATTTATTTTCCTTTGATTATCTCCATTGAGTATGAACCTTGGTGCAGTAGTGTTATGTTATAATTTTGGGACAAAAAAGATAAAGATAATATAGAAAAAAAATGATTGGTTAAAGAGATAAAAATAAAAACATAAAAAAAAATATTGAAGATAATTTTAAAATAATTTTTTTCACTTTTAAAACATGAAGTATAAAAGAGAAATATCTTTAAAAATAAATTTTTTTAAAAAATTTATCCCTGAAACATCCATGTAAAAAAATCTTAATTCTAAAATTGTTCAATTAAAACATATAAGAATAAAAATAATTATTTTTATAGTTTTAAAACCCAGCTCGAGATAAGATATGGATCACGAAACAAGGTCTAAGTCACAGGTAAAAAGGATTAACCTGGATCACCGATTAATATGGGTTAACCTAACTTGGGGGTAAGACTCGAGTCATAAAAAGGGATGGTCAACTTGGGTTGTCACCTATTGACCTAGGTTAATCCAAAAAAAAAAAAATCAAAATATTATTTTCATTATAAAAAAAAAATCAATGAATTTTTTTACCTGAGTTTTACCCTAGGTTAAACAGATGACTAGTCAACTTAAGTTCTTGATTGAGTTAGATTGACTCAATTCTTCCTATATTTTCTTTACATTCCAAGTCAGTTGGTTCTTAAATTGACTTAACAGGCAGTCCGAGTTTTATAACTAATATTATTATACTATAATTAATTTTAAAGTTTAATATCAAGTGAAGCAAGAAAATATCTAATTATATATTTTTTAAAATATATAAGTTTGATTGGAACACATATTAAAAGTAAAATAGATTTTATCATATTTTATTATATCTTGTATACCATTATCAAATATAATTATCTTTTCATCTCATATATATATTTTTCTCTATCCTAATTGTCTAAGTTTTTCTATCTAAAACAATAACCAAACTCTACCTAAGATTCTCCTTAGTATGTTATGAAAGTCATTGTGAGACCATGGAAAAAGCCTCATTATATATACAAAATCATTATCAGCAATATAATTGCTCTTTTCTAATGCTTGTTACATGAATTCCTCCTTGGTACTTAGCTCTAAAAACATTTTTGTTTTTCTCAATCATTTTAAAAAGCTTTAAAGTATTATTTGTCGTAACCATGGATATGTAAATAAAGAAATAATGCAAGTTCAAAAAGTAATTGCTTTTTAAAAATGGTAATAAGTACCTATGGTCGACCTTCATGTTATCTATCATAACTAATTTTGGGTTATTTTTAAAATTTATTTTTAAATAAAAATAAAAAAATAAAATAAAGGTTGACAACATGGAGAAAATAGGTTAAAGAGGATTTTAAAAATACATAAAAATCAAGCTGTAATTTTAAAGAAAATTCAAGACCTAATTGTACTTCATTATGACAAAAAATAAAGAAACAATGCAAATTTAAGATTAAATTAAATGATTATTGGATGAAATTGCATAAAAACTAAGTCTAAGGATATAGAAGGGTTAAATTAAATTTTAATTATGTTTAAGAATTAATTTAGGTCCAACTAAATGATTTAATTAAGTACAAGGACTTAATTATACTATAAAAGGGTCAAATTAATTTTATTAGGAGCTTAATTGGTGAGAAATTAAGTTTAGGAGTTCAATTTGGGTTAAATTGAGAAGATTGAAATTTTAAGAGACCAAATTTAATTTTTATTAAGTTAGTTAATTGATATCGAGGGCAAAATTGCAAGAAAATTAAAGTTTTTGGTTTAATTAAGGGTCCAATTAAAAACTCTTGTAGCCAAGGATCATTTTATAAAAGACACTATACTATAAATGCTCAATTAATTGAAGCCACGGATGAAATTGAAAAAATTAAAATTTAAATGGTCAATTGGAGGTGAAATTATTTAAATTCAAGATCAATGATCAAATTGAAAAAGACATACATATTAGGGGTTGATATTGAAGTTAAGTAGGGGCTAAATTGTATTAAATCAAAAGTTTAGAGTAACTTAGGAGTGCAATTAAAATAACTCAAAAGATGAAGGACTAATTTGAACTTAAAAAAACAAGATGACACAGTGTCTGGTTTATTGTTCATTGTCTTATTCTTTTTCTCTGAAATAATAGCTCAAAAGGCTATTTCAAAAGTGGATTTAATGCTTCATTTCTTTATCAAATTTAACCAAATATTCACACAAATGATCACCTAACATTGCTCTACAAGCTCAAGTGGTCCATTCAGGCTAAGTGACATTACGAAGGTTACGATGCCAACCTAAAGTTGCTAACTCAGGCAAACATTGAATTGTCAAATTTGACAATTTATGGTCCTTATTTTTAATCAATGATTGAGATTCTACCCAGCCAAATCAATGGCTAAAAGGTTTTTCTAGTACAGATAAAATTATCTTCTTTTACTTTTTATAAATAAAGGTAGATTTCATAGTTAAAATATGATAAAAATCAAGTGTAAAAATAAAATAAAAATCAGCTCCCCCTAGTTCTTCTTCTGTAGCAAGTTCTCTCTCCTTTTTATCGTGGCCTCTGGCCACCACCACATTCACTATTGGTTTGGCCACCATCATCTCCCCCAACCCAGCTCCTCACCAGCAGTAGAAAAGCTATCGACCACCAACCATAGTCATCAAACTCGACTCGGTAGTTGACTCGGTAAAATGACCGGGTCATAGGTCTTGCTGGGTCAACCCGAATCAATAACAAAAACACATATTAATATGGTTTTTTTGACATAAAATATCACATTAATATATATATGCTAGCATAATTAATAAGAAAATATCACATATATACTATCATAATTAATTACCATCAATAGATTAGAAGGTGTATTTATCTTCAAATAAACAAATATTTAACATAATTTAAAGATAAGAATAATAAAATAACAAGTTATTCTAGAAATATATAACATAATTGATATAAGGTGACAACATTCAAATTCTAGTTTGCATTAGAATCCATAAATCAACATCTTTAGCTGCATAAAGAAAACAAAAGATTTTAGAATATGTTGAACACTTAACACTAATATAATTAAAAGAAAAGAATGGTAAAGTACAAGACCTCATTGGAATAACCACACTTTTTCTACACAACATCTTTACTTTGGTTGAATATAGGCATTAAGTTCTTCAGTATCCATAGGAGTAAAATTTGAATCAAATACCAATGGAATTGATCTAACCTTATTAATATCTATTGAAATATCATCATGCTCTTATGTATTTTTAGGAGTAAAATTTGAATCAAATACCAATGGAATTGATCTAACCTTATTAATATCTATTGAAATATCATCATGCTCTTATGTATTTTTATCATCACAGTCATCTTTAATCTCATTTATATTTATCAAATCTACAATTGAAACATACTTAATCAATAAACATTATAGTCATGACACAAACTGAAAGATCAAATCTTCCATTACCTTCATTTAAAGTATCTTGAATAGTCATGGTTGATAAATCACGACGAAAGATCACTACTTCTTCAGTTGTTAAAGATGATGGATCATCTTCTACCATCCAATTTTCAGTGTCACAAAATACCTCAAAATTAATTGGATCATAATTTCATCCTTTCCAATAATTTCTACAAAATCAAAGTTAAGGTACACAATATAAGTGTCAATGATGCTATGTAATAATACAAATAACTTTTTAAGAATTAGAAAAAAGAAAATACTTTTGTTTTAATCTCATATTATAGTGGACATAAACTATATCATTAAGTCTCTGATGCTCCAATTGATTTCTTTTCTTAGAGTGGATGTGCTAAAAAAATACTTAAATTCCTTTCGCATCCTGAAGAACTACAAGTTTGACTTAAAACTCATATAACTAGCTTTTAGAGATTTGGAGCACAAGTTCCAAACAACACCCACCATTCATCTATATAAAAAATTAATAAGTCAGATTATATCAAGATAATATTTTTAAATTACTTTGAATATGAAAGTAATAATATACCTGGAGCTAAAAGGGTGCGATCATTTTTTACAGATACTCTACCAAAATCATGTTCTGCATTCCTAAACAACTTCATTTCACTTGTAAGCTTGCTTAGTATAAATGTATTTTCATTTGCATACTTCTCAACAATATCTAGAAGTCCAGAAATGGTGTTTACATATTTATCCATTAGATTGCTATCATACTGAAATCGAGGATTTAACCAAAATCCCGCTGCATAAAGCTTCCTATACAATTGTCCATCTCATTTATTATTAATGATGTTTATGAAAGGTTGCTGATTAGTACTTAAATATATATTTTTATCAAGGCTTTGTATCATCATTTTTGCATTTGAAGTATCAATAACTCCTTAACTAGAGCATGTTTTATAATAATAAGTCTGATAATATAAGATATCTTTAATTTATGGTAAATGCTTATTTCAAATGGAGGTATTCTTATAATTTAAAGGATTGATTGTTGCGATAAACTATTGGAGGTGAAAGGACAAAGAAAAGACTAAGTTTACGAAGGAGATGCCGATTCACTTTAAATTCGAACACTGTCTAATCATCGGATCATATCTAGAGTTATAGATCTTGGAGTTCATATTAATTTATATGGCTGAAAAGATAAGAAATAGGTCTACAACTTTTATGGTATGGAAAGACCTAAATTTTCCATTTTCAAATTCAAAGTTTGGCCATAAAAGAGATGTCTGAATTTGTCTTGCAATCCACCTAAACACTACTCAGAGTTTTACCCATAACTAGAGTTCTAGAAGTCTAAATGATCTGAAATTTAGTGGGTGGAAGGAAAAGATAATTTACAACAACTTCCATGAGAGGAATAACTCAAATTTGGATGGTAAAAATGAGATTTCATCCAGACAAGAGCATGAGGGTTATCCACCATCTCCACCAGTAGTACTACTCAGTATTTTAGATATATCTCGAGCTATAGTACTCCAAATGATCTAACATTTGGTGGGTGAAAGGAAAAGATAATTTCCAACAACTTTCATCAAGAACACTTTGCCAAATTCATATTGCATCAATGTCAATTTAGCCATCGAAAGTGCTTGAGTGATGTTATCCACCAAGTCCACTAATCAATAGTTGGCCACTACATCAATTATCAATTACCACATGAATAGTTTTGAATTTTAGCCTATAAAAAGAGGCATTTGTCATTCATTTTGAGCATCTAGTTTTTCATATCAAGATCATGTTCTTACTCTTTCTCTTTGTATTTTTGTAATGGTTAAGTTTTGTTTTCATTAATCTCTTGTTCATGCTTTTCATTTCCTTTAATATACTTAGTTAACTTATATTATGTTTATGTTCTTGTATTGTTTCTTTAAGTTTTTCTTCTTCATAATGTCTAGCTAAGTTAATTATGTCAAGGTGAAAAGGTTTCAGTAATGGTGTTAGGATAAGTATATATAAACTCAATATGGACTTCAATGCTTATATCTTAAACAACTTGCTATTAACATGTCTTATCATTTTTATCTTATTAATTCTTAATACCTTACTTGTTAAATGGTTAATCTAGATTTGTGTTGTATAACAATTGGTACATCAAATACTTGATCCTTCGTAGTATTCGACCGACAACGTTATTATGAGAGGAACTTGATTTGTTGTCAACATAAGTTAGCATAATGAATACTTGATAAAATTTATAAATATAGTTTTATGTAAATAAGATGATTAATATGATCATGTTGATAATTAATAAAAACTTTATATCTTACTTATCTCTAATACTATTAGTGTATCTTCTAACCTTGATATTTGTTTTTATTATTGTATAATTTTCACATTAATCTTACATTTCAAAGTTCTCTTTAACTTATCTTCACCACCACCATCATTGTTGTTATTATTTTTTTATTTATAATTTATATAGTTAACCTCTTTGTGGTTCAACCTCGTTCTTGCCGGGTTATTTATTACTTTGACACTTCTGCACTTGGGATAAGACATTAACTCTTTAATCATATCAAGTTTTTGACGCCGTTGCCGGAACAGGTAAATTCTTATATAAATTATAATATTTATTTTATTTTCACTTTTCATTTTTTTTTGTATCTAACTTTTGTTTCTTTTGTTTTGTTTCCCTTTTCTTTTATTTTCTTCCTACATGTGCATGAGAGTTTGGTCACGTATATTAAGTGGTAGACTTTGTAGGGTATCCTCATTATTTTTAGAAAAAAATAACCGAAGAAGATAACCAGTCACTTTATAATGAGAATAATGAGAATAACCAAGTTAGAAAACTTAAAAACCATATGAACCTTATAAGAACAAGTGCACCTTCATGTATAATTTTCCATTTTAATGCATCTCACTTTAATTTTAAGCCAGACATTATTCAACTTTTACCTTTTTTTCATGGCTTAGATTTAAAAAATCCATACTTGCATTTGAAAGAATTTGAAGAAGTTTGTAACACCTATAATGACTTAAATTGTAGCATGAAAACCATCAGATTAAAGCTTTTTCCTTTTTCATTAAAAGATAAAGCTAAAACATGGCTACAAAATCTTAGATCAGGATCCATTCATGCTTGGGATAAAATGCAGCAATAATTTTGAAAGAAATTTTTTCCATCTCATAGAACAAACTCATTTAAAAGACAAATCACCACTTTCACTCAAAAACCAGGAGAAACATTTTACCAATATTGGGATAGGTATCAATACTTGCTTAATACTTGCCCTCATCATGATTTTGAAACATGAAGATTGGTTTCATATTTTTATGAAGGGTTAACATTTAAATATAGACAAATGATAGAATTAATATGCAATAGAACTTTTAAAAATAAAGATCCTGACAAAGCAATGGAGTACCTATACTTGCTAGCTAAAAATGCTTAAAATTAGGACACTACAAGAACTTATGAGGCACTAGGTAAGACTCAACCTCATACATTTAGTGGAGGTATGCACAACCTTAGAGAAGATCATGATCTCTAAGCCAAATTTGCATCTTTAGCTAAAAAAGTTGAGGCATTAAAATTAAAAAAGAGTGATCAATTAAAATCTATTTAAGACATTATGTGTCAAATTTGTGAAACCAATGAACATTCAACCAATAACTGTCCAACTTTGCTTTCTTTTAAGGAATGTCTTTATGAACAAGCCCATATTTTAAAGAATTTCCAAAGAGCTAATCATAACCCATACTCACAAACATACAACTCTGGTTGGAGAAATCATTTAAATTTTAGTTGGAAAAGTGGTAACAATAACGTATAAACTTCATAGCCACCATTTCAAGTAAATTATAATTTTTAAAATTCTCATGGATATGCACCTTTTTATGCTCCACCTCCTAGAAGAAATCTAGAGGAAACATTGCATGTATTCATTGAAAAGAAGAAGACAATCAACACTCAAAATGCTCAAACCATGACAGATATAAAAGATGTTCTTGTAAAATTCATATCTACTCTTAGTTTTCAAGAGAAAGGTAAGTTTCTATCTCAACCACAACAAAATCCTAAGGGGCAATACAATGCAAATGCAAGTAGTTTCGTAAACCATTATATGGATCAAGTCAAATCAGTCATCACTCTTCGCAATGGTAAGGTTATTGAAAAACCTACTCTTAAACCTTGTAAGAAAGATGATGAGTTAATCTTCAAAGATAAGCAAGGGTTAAAGCTGAACATTACAAAGAAAAGACTGATTCTTCGCCAGCACTTCCATTTCCTTATGTCATGACCAAACAAAAGAAAGTCAATCACAACTATGAAATCTTTAAAACTTTCAAATAGGTAAGGATCAATATACCTTTGTTGGATGCTATTAAACATGTACCTTTTTATGCTAAATTTTTAAAAGATTTGTGCATTGTGAAGAGAAAACTGAGTGTGAAAAATAAAGTCTTTTTAGCCAAACAAGTAAGTGTCATTCTTCAAAACAATAATGCTTTGAAATATAAAGACCCTGGTTGTCCTACAATTTCATGGTTTATTGTACATTATAAAATTAAAAGAGCTTTACTTGATCTCAGAGCTAGTGTGAATTTACTTACATATTTAGTCTTTCAATGTCTCAATCTAGGTGAGTTAAAACCAACTTCTGTAACTCTGTTACTTACTGATAGATCTGTAAAAATGCCTAGAGCAATAGTTGAAGATGTGTTAGTACAAGTTGATAAATTCATTTATCTTGTGGATTTTATTGTCCTAGATACACAAACTGTTGAAGCATATAATTTAATTCCTGTTATTTTAAGACGTCCATTTCTTACAACTTCTAATGCATTGATTAATTATAGGAATAGACTGATGAAGTTATCATTTGAAAACATGATATTGGAGATGAATATTTTCAACATTTGCAAGCAACATGGAGATAATAATGATTTACAGGAAATGGATTTTATTGAAAAATTAGTTCATGATCAATTTAAAACTATTTCTAGTGAAATTGAATTTAATGAGTCTAAGAATTTGTAAATGGTTTATTTTCAGGAAGAATCAAAGGCAAGTAATTGGAGACCACAAATTGAAGAGTTGCCATCACAATCAATTGAGTCTATACCTTCATGTGTTCAACCACCAAAACCTGATTTGAAGTCATTGTCATTCAATCCCAAATACTCATTTTTGGGAGAAAATAAAACTTTTTTGGCAATATTTTTTTTCAAATTTAATACACATGAAGAATGTAAGTTATTAAAAATTTTGAAAATGTACAAAAATACATTAGGATGGACCATAACTGACATAAAAGGAATTAGTCCTTTGATTTGTACACATAGGATTTATTTAGAGAAAAATGCTAAACCCTTTAGAGAAATGTAATAAAAGCTGAATCCTAATATGAAAGAAGTAGTGAAGAATGAAGTCATTAAGCTTCTAGATAATGGAATAATTTATCCTATTTCTGATAGCAAATGGGTAAGTCCTACCCAAGTTGAACCCAAGAAGTCTGGAGTCACTGTGATAACAAATGAAAAAAATGAGTTAATTCCAATTAGGATTGTTACTGGTTGGCGCATGTACATTGACTATAGAAAACTTAATTCAATGAATAGAAAAGATCATTTTCCCTTACCTTTCATGGATCAAATTCTAGAAAAAATTACAGGTCATGAATTTTATTATTTCCTAGATGGCTATTTAGGTTATAATCAAATTGAAATTGCATTGGAAGATCAAGAGAATACCACTTTCACATGTCCATTTGGTACTTTTACATATCAAAGGATGTCCTTTGAATTATATAATACACCAGCCACGTTTCAAAGATACATGCTTAGCATATTCAATGATATGGTTAAATGTTTTCTTGAAATTTTTATGGATAATTTTTTTTGTTTTTGACGATTCATTTGATGATTGTTTGACTAAATTAGAAAAGGTTTTGGGCAGGTATGAAGAGAAGAATCTTGTGCTAAATTGGAAAAAATGTTATTTTATGGTAACAAACGGCATTGTACTTGGTCATATTGTTTCATCAAAAGGAATTGAGTTTGACAAATCTAAAATTAAATTAATTATAAACTTGCCAACACCAAAATCTGTCCAAGATGTTAGATCATTCTTAGGAGATGCTAGTTTTTATAGAAGGTTTATCAAAGATTTTAGTGTTATATTCAAACCATTGTGTAACCTTCTAACAAAGAAAAATATTTTTGAATAGACTGAACAATGTGAAAAAGCCTTTGTTAAACTTAAAAACTTGTTTACTTCTGCTCTTGTCATTCAACCTTCTGATTGATCATTACCTTTTAAAATAATATGTGATGTTAGTGATTATGTCGTGGGTGCTGTTTTGGAACAAAGAAAATATAAGAAACCTTATATGATTTACTATGCAAGTAAAGCTTTAAATAGTACTCAAATGAATTACACCACCACTGAAAAAAAATTACTTGCAGTAGTATTTGCATGTGAAAAATTTAGGTCTTATCTTGTTGGCTCACTTGCTGTTGTCTTTAGTGATCATGCAACTTTGAAATATCTTCTTTCAAAAAAAGATTTTAAAGCTGACTGGTACGATGAATTTTGTTACTTCAAGAATTCGATATCACAATAAAAAACAAGAAAGGCACCGAAAATGTTATCGCGGATCATTTGTCAAGATTGACAACAGATTTGAGATCTGACATCACACCAATCAATGACTGCTTTCCTGATAAATCATTATTTTTTTATCTCTACAATATCTTGGTTTGCTAATATTATCAATTTTTTTGTTTTAAGACATTTGTCAGCTCATTAGAGCACCCAAGATAAAAGAAAGTTCTTAAACGAAATGAAGAACTTTTATTGAGATGACCATTATTTATTCAAATATTGTCCTGATCAAATATTTTGAAGATGCATTCCCGACAATGAGGTAAGTAGTGTCATTAAATTTTATCATTCTAAGGCATGTGGGGGTCATTTCTCATCAAGAAAGACAACTGTAAAAATCTTACAAAGTGGATTTCACTAGCCCACCATGTTCAAGGACTCACACGTATTCTGTAAGACTTGTGAAAATTGTTAAAAGTTGGGATCTATTTCAAAACATCACATGATGCCTTTAAATCATATTCTCGTCATAGAGATCTTTGATTGTTGGGGTATAGATTTTCTGGGTCCATTTCCTCCATCATTTAGTTTCTTATACATATTAGTCGTAGTAGATTATGTTTTAAAATGGATAGAAGCAATTCTAAATCAAAACAATGATCTCAAAACAGTGATAAAGTTTTTAAAAGAAAATATTTTAAGTTAATTTGAAATCCTTCGAGCTATGATAAGTGATGGTGGAACACATTTCTGCAACAAGTCATTTAAGTCTTTAACGAGGAAATATGGAATCACATACAAAGTTGCCACACCTTATCACCCTTAGACAAATGGATAAGTAGAACTTGCTAATAGGGAGATCAAACAGATTTTGGAGAAAACAGTGAACCCTAATAGGAAAAACTAGTCTTTAAGACTTAATGATGCACTTTGGGCTTATCGAACAACTTATAAAACATCATTAGATATGTCACCTTATAGACTAGTCTATGAAAAACCTTGTCACTTGCATGTGGAATTTGAACATAAAGCGTATTGGGCTATTAAAGCTTTCAATTCAAATCTTGATGATGCTAGTCAGTTGCGGAAGCTACAAATAAATTAGCTTGAGGAAATAAGAAATGATGCATATGAAAATTCAAGAATTCATAAAGCAAGAATCAAAGAGTTTCATGATAAGAAAATATTGAGAAAAACATTCAATGTTGGTAAAAAAATCTTGCTTTATAATTCTCAACTCCATTTATTTCATGAAAAACTAAGATCAAGATGGAGCGGTCTTTTTATTGTGAAATACGTGTATCCACATGGGGCTTATGATATCGAGAATCCAAAAAATGGTAATGTTTTTAAGGTAAATGGACATCGTTTGAAAGCTTACTTTGACAACTTTTCAATTAAAAATGACTATATTGAATTGGGTGATCCTTTATATAAAGATTGATATTTGTTGTTTTTTTTCTCATTGATTTTGTGTTTTTTTTTATATGACCTTTGTTTTGCTAGTTTTTTTCCACTCTGGTCAAATAACGGATAACGGAACTCCGTGACTTCAGTCGATTCTTTTAGTTTCCCATAATAACTAATATCTGTGTATATATTTGTTCAATTCTTTTCTTTTTTTCCCCCTTTTTACATCTCTTCTCATTTGAAAATGGACACCACTCTTGAAAAATTGAAAAAGTACTTTCCTGCTCTGTCTCAGAATGCGATTACAAAAATTTATCATACTAGATGTGCAAGATTGTGATTGTTAATGAACCATGGAATTCCTAAAGATATTCGCTGGCTAATTAAAGCAAAGGTCTAATTTATCAAGTGAGTCCTCAAATTCTTTCATTGCATACATGCCTGAAACAGGTAAAAGCACTTTTACAAAGAAACGTCGTGCAAAACGACTACAAGTTTGTCACAAAAGTGCTAGATGCACTTGTAATACAAAATGTCATTCTTTAGAAATGGTATCTGTAAATTGTGAAGATAAAATACAGTTCATTAACCTGAGTAAGGAGTCTTTAGATAATCTTCTATTAACTCTTGAGACACACCCTAGTGGAGATGTGTATCATGCAATTGATGATTTATGGCCTTCCATAAAGAACATGCTCGGTATAGCCTTGGGAATCTGACTAAAAAAGACCCTGTTTGCTAGTTTTTAAGAAAACTAGATGGGAAGCCTATCCCCGACCCATAGAGGGTGTTTAAACCGTTCTTGGATGTAAAACCAAAAGAAGATATGAGCCACAATTACAACTACTTGTACATAAACATTTATTGTAATAATAATAATAATAATAAAAGAGAGAGAGAGACTCCAGCTAGCCTATATATAGGTGATATGATTGCATTTTCACTTTCTCATCTATAAATTCTTCTCCTCATTCCCTTCAATCCTACTCAACCCACACATTTCACGTATATCAAAGTGTGTAAAAATGACAAGTTCCTCAACTTATTAAATACAAAATATCTGTATTTTTGGTGAATCTAGTTCTATGAAAGAAAAGGAGTTTTTAAAATTAGCAAATCATCTTGGTCAGGTATTAGCTGCAAGAAAGATTCATTTGGTGCATGGAGGAGACAGCCTCGGGTTAATGGGGGGTGTCAATAGCTGCATTTTTAGGAGGTAGTCACGTTTTAGGGGTTGTCCCCAAAGCTTTAGCACATGATGATATTATTAGAACAATAATTAGAGAGGAACTACAGGTCTCCATAATGTCTGATCGAATGAATACTATGTTTAAACATGTTGATGCTTTCATTGCCTTGCTAGGTGGTCTGGGCACATTGGAAGAGATCTTTCATATTTCCTCTTAGGCCTAACCTTACATTCACCATAAACCCATCGGTTTGTTAAATGTTAATGGTTATTATGATGGTTATTATGATAAGTTGTTGTCTTTTCTTGATCATGCTGTGGAATATGAATTTCTAACATCCTTGCACGACAAATCATAATAATCTCTGCTACTACTGCTGAACAATTGATTAACCAACTACAATCTTTCACTCCTATAATTGATCCCTCTATGAGTCGCATAAATTGGTCAACTAAGGACAACCGTAAAAAGTTTGGATTGGATTTGAGCCTTCCTTTATGAAACCTTGTGTTTTATTATTTTGCTTTATTATTTCTTATATTTGTTTAAGTGTGTTTCAGGTTTATCAGTATTCATTATTTCTGGTGATATCTTCTATACTCTGTCTTTCTACTTTAGAACATTGAGGATAATGTTTCATTTTGATTGGGGGAAAGAGGTAGTAGTTGATATGTAAAAAAAAAAAAACTTTACTAGTTGTGTTTTCTATTTGCAAAACCATTGTTACTATGATGGAAGAGTCAAAGAGTTCTTTTGTTAAAGTGACTCTTGAGACGCATTCTAATATACATTTTTAACAAGGTCTATTATAATACTTCTTAAAATATTTAGGTTTACAAACTCTCACATTATTATTTATTACTTCTACTCATATACTCATTAAAACAAGTATTTTTAAATCTTCATTTTAACACACATACTTTAACATATGATTATGGGTTGCATATTGAATTATTACATTATTTATGTTCTTTTGTTAAAGGTAACAACTAAATGAAATAAATAGTATATAATTTGCAAAAAAAAAAACAAAAAGGAAAAAAAATAATGATTATAAATGTAATTAAAAAAATAAAAAAATATAGATACGTTTGGTTTTATAGCCTCCCTAACTTAAGTTATTAAGCCCGAATGAGTGTTTTAACACCTAATATCCTAAAGTCAACTGAATTGGGAGCTATTGGCCCAACGCTTGTTACATGGCCCAAGTTATTAAGCTCGAAGGGGTGTCTCAACACGTAATGTCCTAATACCAACTAGTCTAGGAGTCATTAGCCGAAAGCTCATTAAATGGGTTATAAATGCATTGTGTTTTAAGTTTATATATATATATATATATATATCTATCTCTTATACACATCTATANAAAAGAAAAAAAAATAATCCCAGTCCAAGGACGTTAACCTTAAACATTAGAATATAATATTATTTTCTTCTAATAAAAGCCCTATCATTTATGTTTTCATACATTTAGCACATAAAAAAAAAGTTTATTAATATCTTATTTCAACAATATGAAGCAAATATATATAAATTTAATGAGAGTTTGTTTACTTGGATAGTGTAATGGAAGTTAAATGATGAATACCTTACTTTAGGGAACTTGCAATTATTTTTCTATTTTAACGCTTTGATTACTAAAGACTAGTAATAAGTTGGTTAGGGGGTGTGATTAGTACATAAAAGTGCATTTTTATCAAGGTTTTATATCATCATTTTTGTACTTGAAGTATCAATAACTCCTTAACTAGAGCATGTTTTATAATAACAAGTCTGATAATATAAGATATCTTTAATTTATGGTAAATGCTTATTTCAAATGGAGGTATTCTCAAAATTCAAAGGATTGATTATTGTGATAAACTATTGGAAGTGAAAGGACAAAGAAAAGGCTAAGCTTACGAAGGAGATGCCGATTCACTTCAAATTCGAACACTATCCAGTCATCGGATCATATCTAGAGCTATAGACCTTGGACTTCATATTAATTTATATGGATGGAAAGATAAGAAATAGGCCTATAACTTTTATGAGTATGGAAAGACCTAAATTTGCCATTTTTAAATTCAAATTTTAGCCACAAAAGAGAAGTCCAAATTTATCTTGCAATCCAGCCCAAACACTACTCAAAGTTTTACCCATAACTAGAGTTTTAGAAGTCTAAATGATCTGAAATTTAGTGGGTGGAAGGAAAAGATAATTTGCAACAACTTTCATGAGAGGAACAACTCAAATTTGGATGATAAAAATGAGATTTCATCCAGACAAAAGCATGAGGGCTATCCACCACGTCCACCAACAGCACTATTAAATATTTTAGACATATCTTGAGCTATAATGCTCCAAATAATCTAAAATTTGATGGGTGGAAGGAAAAGACAATTTCTAACAATTTTCATGAGAATACTTTGTCAAATTCATATTGCATCAATGTCAATTCAGTCATCCAAAGTGCTTGAGTAGTGTTGTCCACCAAGTCCACTAATCAATAGTTGGCCATGGCATCGATTATCAATTACCACATGAATAGTTCTAAATTTTAGCCTATAAAAGAAGGTATTTTCCATTCATTTGGGCATCTTATTTTCCATATCAAGATCATGTTCTTGCTCTTTCTCTTTATATTTTAGTAATTCTTAAGTTTTGCTTTCATTAATCTCTTGTTCATGCTTTTCATTTCCTTTAATATACTTAGTTAACTTATATTATGTTTATGTTCTTGTATTGTTTCTTTAAGATTTTCTTCTTCATAATGTTTAGCTAAGTTAATTATATCAAGGTGAAAAGGTTTCAGTAATGGTGTTAGGATAAGTATATATAAACTCAATATGGACTTCAATGCTTATATCTTAAACAACTTGCTATTAACATGTCTTATCATTTTTATCTTATTAATTCTTAATACCTTACTTGTTAAATAGTTAATCTAGATTTGTGTTATATAACAATTGGTACATCAAATACTTGATCCTTTATAGTATTCGAGCGACATCGTTATTATGAGAGGAACTTGATTTGTTGTCAACATAAGTTAGCATCATGAATACTTGATAAAATTTATAAGTATGGTGTTATGTAAATAAAATGATTAATATGATCATGTTGATAATTAATAAAACTTTATATCTTACTTATCTCTAATACTATTAGTGTATCTTCTAACCTTGATATTTTTTATTATTATTGTTTAACCTTCACATTAATCTTACATCTCAAAGTTCTCTTTAACTTGTATTCACCACTACCATCATTGTTGTTGTTGTTGTTCTTATTATTATTCTTGTTATTATTATTGTTGTTATTTTTTATTTATAATTTATATAGTTAACCTTCTTATGGTTTGACCCTGGTCTTGTCGGGTTATTTATTACTTTGACACTTCTGCACTTAGGATAAGACATCAACTCTTTAATCATGTCAATTGTACCTTAGTTCTTTTCTTTTAAAATCTCCTCAACATTTCTTCCTTTGCAGAATGGATAGCCTCATATAAATATATCATAACAGGTCTATCATTATTATCAACAATTTAGAGAACTCGAACCAATGGTTTGGTAACACGACTAAAAGATTGATGTCTTTTTCCAAGTGCAGGAGTGTCGAAGTAATAAATAACCCTGCAAGACCGGGATCGAACCACAGGGAGGTTATTGTACAAATTATAAATAACAATAATACAACAACAACAACAATAATAATAATAGTACTAATAATAGTAGTAGTAGTAGTAGTAGTAGTAATAATAATAATAATAATAATAATAACAACAACAACAACAATAATAAAGAAGAAGAAGAAGATGACAACTTTGAGATGAAATATTAAAGTAAGGATTAAACAATGATAATAATAAAAGTCAAGATTAGAGGTGCCACTAATGGTATGTCAAACAAGTATAGTATGAACTCTTATTGTTCAATTGGAATCCACACACAAAGGAGGTTCCAATCATATTATAGATTGTTAACATGATTATATTAGTCATCTTATTCAATTAATGCTAATACTTGTAAATTTCATCAAGCATCGATGATTATAACTTATGTTAACAACAAATCAAGTTCCTTTCATAGCTTAGGTGTCGGTTATACCATACATTATAAGCTATGAAAGTGCCAAGCATTTATTGTACCAAGTGTTATACAACATAAATCAAGATTAATCATTTAACAAGCAAAGTATTAAAGAGTGAACAAGATAACAAATATAAAACATGTTAGTATTAAACATTAAAGTCCATATTAAGTTTATACCATACTTATTCTTACACCATTAGTGTAACCTTTTCACCTTGACATAATTAACTTAGCTAGACATAATGAAAGAAAGAAAAATAGATAAACAAAATAAGAACATAAATAAGATGAAAGTTAACAAAGCAAATGAAAGGAAATGAAAGGCATAAACTTGATATTAATAAAAGCAAAGTATAAATATTACAAAAAAAACAAAGAGAGAAAACAAGAGCATGATCTTGATCTGGAAACCAAGATGCCTAAATGCATGGCAAATGCCTCCTTTTATAGGCCAAAATTAGGAACTATTGATTTGATGACTAATTGATGAGTAGATGGTCAACCATTGACTTGGTGACAATCCTTATCTTCTCTTGTCTTCCCAAAACGTCATTGATGATGTCAAAATTAGAGCCATTTGAATCCATGAAAGTTCTAAAAAATTGTCTCAGCTTTCTTTTGTAAAAAATTCAGCTCATTTCAACTTCTAGAACTCCAAATATGGCCAAAATACTGAACAGTGCTCGGGCTGGAGGACAGATTCGGGCTTCTTTATTGTTACAACAATTTGGACTTGAAAATGACCTTTTTAGATCTTGGGCTCTATATGAAAGTTGTAGGCCTATGTCTTACCTTTCCATCCATATAAAGTAGACCTAAATCAGAGATCTATAACTCCATATATGACCCAATTACCGAATAGTGTTCCGGTTTGGATTGCACCGACATTTCTTTTCTAAGTTTGATCATCTCTTTGCCCTTGCAATTGAAGTTCTTAAAGTCATCAATCAATCCTTTCATTTATGTGATAGGCCTGCATTTAAAATGGACATTTACCACAAATTAAAGGTATCTTATATTATTAGATAGATTACTATAAAACATACTTTAGTTAAGGAGTTATTGATACTTCAAGTGCAAAATGATGATATAAAACCATGATAAAAATGCACTTTTGCATACTAATCATTTTGTCATTTGTACAATTGATGCACATTCTTCCCAAAATATAGATTTCAATATACTATCAACAAACCTTTTTCCTTTGCTATCTTTAGCATAAGCAAAGGAGACCTATTCTCTAGATGTCACCATAGCTCTTAAATAATCTTTGTGTACTAAAATGCTTTGCAAAGTTATGAAATTAGTAGCAAAATAAGTAGGAGCAAGTTGAAGTATTTCTTTCCCTCCAGTGAACTTTCTCATCAAATATAGTGGATAAAAATGATTACAAATATACTTTGTAATACTAGAAGCATGATCAACAACAGAACAAATTGACTGTAGCTTACCAACATCTTGGAGTATGAGGTTGATGCAATGAGCAGAACATAAAGACCAAAATATTAAAGGAAATTCTTCCATCAACAACTTGCAAGCAATAACATAATTAGAAGCATTATCAGTCACCGTATGCACAATATTTTCAGGCCCAACGAATAAAACAACCTCTTTAAACAATTTATGCAACAACACAGCAGTATTTGAGGCCTCTAATGCATCCATTATTATTTTTTAAAATAGTTCCTTTATGGAAATATACTAAGAAATTAATTAAAGTTCTCCTCTTTTGATCTGTCCATCCATTAGCCATTAATGTGCAATTAGTCTTCTTCCAATTTTCTCAATAACTCTCAACAAAAATCTTCACTTTATCAACCGCCTTTACTAGGTAATAACCATGAAGAGCATGGAAATTTGGTCCTTTATAACCAGGACCTATGGTTGTTATACCATCTATAGCATGCTGATAATAAATAGAGTTTGCAGCATTGAATGACACACATGCATCAATCATCCATTTTGCTATAGCAAGAACACTTCGTTCAATAACTTTGTTTTTCCAATAACTTTGGAGAGACTTTTGAGCACAATGAGTTGTTCGTAGAATAAAATATGCCCCTAATGTTCTATTTTCTTTATGTTTTCCACAACTTGCGAATGATTGTTTAACAGCACCAATGATTTTACTTTTTCCTTTATTGGCAACCTTCGGTGGTAACATTAGCTTCTTACCATCAACTTCAACATCATCATCTTCATTATCACAATATCGCCTTTACAATCACCTTTTAGTTGTCTAATCATCCTCTCCTTACTCTTATTTTTGTTTAACGCTATATGGATTGAAATCTGCTTCCATTTCTCTAGCTTTTCTTTTGTTTTCAACATTCCCCTGAAGATTTAGAAGCATTTGATGATGAACATCGGGAGGACATTTACAACATTTTTCCACTTCTCCTTTAGTTCCAGCTAAATATTGCTTGAATCGATTAATGCCTCTACCCATAAAAACTTTGGCACAATATAAGCACACTAATTTGGTTTTCTTACATCCCACACTGAGTTCAGGAGCTTTTTTGTAATGACCCTATGCCAAATTTGTTTTCCCTCTTATACCACATAATGTTGATATAGAAATTGAAGGTTCAGATGATTAAATAGTTGAAGGAGTGCTATTTGAAGTGCTACCATGTTGAGAAGCCATTTTACAAACCTATAGTAAATCAAATCAAACTAACATGACGAATAAAAAGGTTGCATATGGTGAAAGTGGTACTAGCAATATGCAATGCATATGAAAAAACTTGAATTAGTAATGTGACAGCATTTTTCAAAAGAAAGAATGCATTAATCATGTTCAACTAATAATTTGGATTTAAGGATATAATAGTTCCAGAATAATTAATCTATCACATGATGAATAGCTAGACACACCAAACATTATTGATGAACAATAATTTAGAACATGAACTAGAAGTAATTATTCAATATGGTGTTAGATCAGGAAGTGTTATATTCGGACCATATTATTGTGATTAATTGGCTAATCAATAATCATATCATAAAAGACAAAAACCAAATCAACATGAATGAGAAATAGTGAGCACAATTGTTTTGTAGAGAAACAAGAGCTTACTGTGTTGGCTCTGGCTTACTCTTTCAAGCCTCAAGAACTATGAAAGACAAATAATTAGCATATGTTTTTAGCCACAAAACAGACTTAGAATAAATTAAATTATGAAATTAAATGATAAAGAATTAATTAAGTTAATTAATCTACTGCCAAAATAAGCCAACATTCACGTGCATTAATATTTGAAGGTTAAGTTTATGATTTAAATAAAACAAATCAAATCAAAACAATGGAACATGTATAGAACTAAGTGTAGATAACAGGCAATAATAATATTAGTTTAATGATCTTTCTCTATAATAATTAACTCAATTTAGCAGTTGTAATATTGTACAAAGATAAAGAACCTGGCTTATAACAGTGAAGTCTAGCTTCTTTTTCATTTCAGACAATTGGTGCATATTACAACTTTTAGAAGACCATGACAAGATCCAGTAAGGGGACGAGCTAGAATATTCAAAGAAAAAACAAAGAAATCCAGCGGAGCGACCAATAGAAGATACAAGTAGAACAGTATAATTTGATTGTTTGAACTGCAAAGAAAAAAATTAGGGTAAAAATTTTGCTTTCCCAATTTTCCCGAGACAAGTTAGTATATATAGTTCGGGTCTCACCTAGGTTTGGCCGTTTTTTTCCTTGCACCGGTCTTTTGAGTTGCCCGGACCAGTGTAGGCCCTGGGTTCATCGAGTCCCTGGTCGACACACAAGGTAAATTTGGGTTTGATAACACTGCCGCTAACTTCTCTATCATCGCTGCCACCAACCTCATGTCATCCTCCCATGACAGCTAGCCATAACCACTAAGTTAGGTTGCTCCTTTTTCCTTCCTTTTATTTCCCTCCTCTACTGTTCCTGTATGCTGAATTTATTTTACATATAGCAGGAGTGAGGGGGGAATAATTAACTTTCTAAATTTTAGGTCGAATCAGTTTTGACCTAGCCTAAATATCTAAGCTGAGTTTGGCCTATAAAAAAAAAAAAAAAGATCTTACCCCAACCCAACCCTTTCTTGGGCTTAGCTTGGTGTAATTAGCTAGGCTAAGTCAACCTATTTTTTAAAATAATAATATAATATTATATATTAAAAAAACAAAAATTTTCAAAAGAACCCTTTAAAAAATTTATGATCTTTTTGCATGTTTGTCTACCAATTTTTTTTTAATATTAGATTGTATTTTTACAATATATGATACAAATTCAGTATTAAAATACTCAGCTTTCTCTGAAATAATTCTAAAAATAATGTTTTTAAAATTCTAAAAACTTTTAAATTAATTTTCCTCTTCAAATAAAAAAAATATTTTATTTTCATGCATACAATCAAGTCTTAAAATGTTTTCAAGCATATCTTCATGAAAAAAAACAAAAAAAATATTTATCATATTTTAAAATGCATAATAGATACCATAATCAGTACATGATTATCCCTTAGGATTTGGCTAAAATTTCAAAAACCCTTTACCAATCCTTTTTTAGGGTCTATAAGTAGATTTTAATACTTTTGAGTTATAAAACTATACAATAGAATACACCCTCAGGTATTAAAGATATAAGGTATAAAAAAACGATGCTAAAATTTAAACTTTAGAATGGATATGATTGAATTTGAAGAGATAAAGAATTTCTCATAAAGGGAGATCTGCTTTCAACTCTAGAAAAAACCCAATGAATAGAATCTCTCCTTAGAAAAACAATCAAATAACAATGCAACTTATCTTAGAGTGCACTAGAGGTAATGTATTTTTTCCTTACATAACTAGTCCTAATAAGCATAATATTAAGTGGTGACCCTTGAACCTTAATCATAGTTTTATAAGCCCAAAATGTTTTCCTTCCCAACACACATATGCCTCATCAGGAGGCACGAATAAGCTCGTTGTCACTCCAAACATCACACACCTCGCTACACTATCCATTCTAAACCTTAACCTAAAATTAGTACTCAAACTTAATTTGAACCTGACTTAATGTCGATGTTTTATACCAAACTCGACTTGATCGAGTCTTAGAGATCCATTGGGTATTGATGACTTGGAGCTTAAACCAAATTTTATAATTTTACAGGTATTTAGTGCAAAATTGAGCAAATGATAGGCTATGAAATTTAACTAGTTTTGTTTTTTATAACAATCTTAGTTGAAACTAAATAAATAAAAAGAGAACATTTGACAATAAATTGAAAAGGTAACAAATAAGTGTGTTTATATTTAAAGTGATTGAATACAAGTTTATTCCATGCCATTAATTCTGGGTTAGAAGTCTCTTTAAATAATTGGCGAGATACTTCAATATCCTTAAACATGCTATACATATAAACAAAATTGTTCTTAACAAAGATATACAAATCAAACTCATGTTTCAACTATAACGACCTGGAATTTCCATGTAACTTTCATATTTCTAATCATCATATCTTAGTATAATAGGGTAATTTTTTTTATGTGTAATTTATCTAACAATACATCCCATTATTGATTCTTTGGTTTACTAAAATTATAGCAGAGTTTCCCCTATAACTTATATATTTTTTCAGTTATTTTCTTATCCTCTTAGGTAAAACAATATCAAAGAACTCTATTATATGCGTGCAGTAACCTTTAGCCACCCACCAATTAAATTGTTTCTTTATTTGATTCTTTCACATCACTTCTTACAATTCATCTTATGTTCTTTTAATTTTTTGTTTACTTAAAACATATAAGTGATAGATATGCACGTGCAAACACACATAACAAAAGAGATGCAATAACTAAATGTTAGAAATACAATCATATCATTTATTAATATTCAAGTTAAGTTATTAACATAATTTTAAGTATTCAAAGTACATAAAAATAAATATTTAACAAAATTATAAATAATAAAATGACATAATTAGTGCTGACCAATTTTGTGACATATACCTGCAATATATATATCATTATAAGAGTTATGAGTCGTCATGAAGACTTGTACTCATGATTTTTTTGTGAGGGAAATGAATTATTATATGTATGATCACTTTTAACAATCTTACTCAAAACATTCAACTCAAGTTTAATAATACCTCAAATCACATGGCAATACTAGTATTCATCATTATAACTAAAATAACATTATAAATTTAACATCTAGCTATAAAATACATATATGTGGTTTTCACAAGAATGGAAAACAATATGCTTATCCATTCTTTTAGCATGAATTACATCACATACACATTGAATTACACACTAGTTGTTATGGCATTTAAGTTCATATTTATCACTTTAAACATTGCTTTTATAATGAATTATGTAATACATTCAAATCTAAGGTTATTGATTATACATCACCTGACAGCAACTCATTTTCTTAATTTTTAGTTCCCCAATAAATAATTAATATTTCATTTTCTTAGTTATCAATTTTTTTTTGTGCAATCCTTGAAGTAACCATCTATAATAATTTTTTGTTCACTTGTCACCGTCACTAATTAACATAATTTGTTTGTAACATTACTATATTTTTTATTTTCTAGATATCGCAACTGTTTGTTACATTATTAGCCCATTAAAATTTACTTTGACTTAGTAGTGCATCAAACAATATTATATCTTAAGTTGTCAATCAACCCCCTTGTTATATATATTTTTAAGCATTGATTAATGGTCTTACATGATGGTTTCATTATACAATCAAGAATAATTTCAATGGTTTCTATTACTTGGAAACAATAATACCATGGTTTTTACTCATTAGAAACAATAACACAATGGTCTCCATTCAAAACAAAGACAAACACATGATTCCCTTTTTATTAAGAACAACAAGGAGGTAACTTTTTTTGCCCATGATTTAATTTAAAGGACTTGTGAACTTAAATAAAAGCATAAGAAAAGGAGAATATGCATCATCATCTTATAATTAATAAAATCATACTTTGCTTCCTTAGTCATCATTCTTTTAGGCATCTAAACATCAAAAGTTGGCATATTTATAGGTATTGATAATTAATTGTAAACTATCAATTTTTACCTTGTCTTTAGTCACTAATATTGCGGTCATTAAGTGTCATTGCTTTCTTATCCTTAGACATCGACATTATAATCACTAAGTATCATTCATATTTCATCCTTAGTCACTGGTATTATGGCCACTAAGTATAATCTAGTCATCCCCTGATAGATAATAATAATTCTGGCAAACCCATTTGATTGCCAACAAATTCGACTATTAATATCTTCTTACCGAGCTATCTTTAATATTTTAATCCACATCTTTATACAACCTTATATTGCATTATTTTATTTGAGTTATGTTTAACAAACAACTGATGATATGTATTATATTCTAGGAATCCTTGTACACATAGGATTCTTCCATTCATAACTATTTGTTCCTAACTATGATCAATTTTGTATATGTTTTCTTAAATAATGATTTTGATTGTGAATAATACATCATACTTTTTATTTTAAATAAGATGATTCACAACACTCATTAGTGGTAATCCTAGTATGGACCTCATTAACTAGAGTTAACTTCATCCTTTACTCCCGACTATCCAACATGGATATCATTAACCAAAGCTAATCTTCAATGCTTATTCCCGATTATCTAATATGGATGTCATTAGTCAAAGTTAATTTCATCATTCATTTTTAGCTATCCAACATGGATACCATTAGTCGAAACTAATCTCATCAATAAATCTAAGTAATCCAGGATACAATTAGCTTGAGCTAACGACACCATTTGATCTTGTCCTGATTATCTAACATGGATGTCATTAGTCTAAGCTAATTTCATCATTCATTTTTAGCTATCCAACATGGATACCATTAGTTGAAACTAATCTCATAAATAAATCTAAGTAATCCAGGATACAATTAGCCAGAGCTAACCACATCATTTGATCTTGGTTGTACAATATAGATATTATTAGCTGAAGCTAATCTCATCAATTAATCTTGGTTATCCAATATGGATACCATTAGTTAAAGCTAATTAAATCATTATCCATTGCATTTCATAAGTAATCTTAATCGATTGAAATAAGGTAGCAAAACTATGTATAAATACTTCGAGGATTTAATAATAATTAGTTAAAGGTAGAAACGACTTACTTACACCTCCCGTAATGTGTCCTCGCCTGATTACTCCTACTGATACATAAAATGACCACTACTTAGTATATTTTTATTTAGGTAATGTCAAAGACCATTTGCACACATATACCAGAACACACATGCATTCATTCAAACATCTCTCAAGTTTGTGTAATTGTAAAATGATAATATTATAACAAGACATTCATCTCTAATTTTAATGAGGTGTTCTACGCATTTTGAATATGAAGTACTACTAAATATTTTCAAAGATCATATTCTATTTTATAACCTTATCAAGTTCATTATAATATTGTCAAGTAGTGTACAATCAAGTTCAACATTTACATTCTCAAGGATTCTCCCTTCTAAATTTCATTTGGTTGAAACATGGGTATTAACATTAAATGTTCATTTTATCAATTTTTTACTACGTCATTCCAAGTGTTAGAACCTTTAATCAACAACAAATTCCAAGTAAAGATTAGAGCTTGATTAGTCCTAAATGGTTTAGTCCATCCACCCTTAAAAACTGTTTAGTGTTTTAATCATAACTAAAGTTTGAAAACTCTTTTTTAAGCATGGTTTGTCCCTATAAAAATTTAATATATAGGGCTTTATCTTTCATGAAGTACACAACACCTAGTTTTGACATTTATATGTCTAAAGTCACTCATTACAGTAGCATAAGAAATTTATCCAGTACCATATCAGTGTGGACCCTTACTTGGTGTTTTTCTTATATTGGGAGTTATACAACTTTAAATACATCTAAACTAGTTTAATTTGAAAAGTAACATCCATATCTATAACTCTTATAAACACCAGTTCTAAATTAACAATTCTAGTAGCACAAAAAATTAGCTAAGTACTATGTCGATATAAATTGTTTTTCAGTATTTTACTCATATCTACAGTTATACAACTTCAAATAAGTCAGGACTTGTTCCATTTGAAATATAACATCTATACTTATAACATTTATAAGACACCAACCCAAAATTACATTGTTTTAAAGCTCAAAATTAATAATTATGGTAGCATCTAAAATTTGTCCAGTACTATGTGAGTTTGAACCTTTACTTCATGTTTTTTTTTATTATTATTTGGAGTTATATAACTCCATATAAGTCAGGATTAATTCTATGTAAAAAATAACATTAATTTCAAATTACATTGTTTTCAAGTTGTAATTTTGACTATAATTTGGCTAGTAAAACTATTAAAATTTTAATTATATGAAAGATAAATTTGACAAACACACTAAGTGTTTTCATGCATAACAATATCCATTATTATTATTCTATGTTTAAAGAAACTCTCATTTCCTATACTTTTTTTAAGAGCCCTGGAATCATACTATTAATGGTTTTTCAATTGTCCTTTATTAACTATAAAATCAATGATGAAAACTAATGAAGAACATTTTTATCAATAATTTCAAGTTTAAATTGAAAAGTTTTTACTAATTTCTTCTTTAATTATTTTTTCTCTTCATCACCATACTTGTCTATCAAGTTTCTTGACACAACAAAAAAATTCATGTCTTTTCTCAAGAACAGAAGTATCAAAATAATAAATAACTCCTGTATGACCGGGATTAAACCACAGGATGATGAACTATATAAATTACAAATAACAACAACAATAATAACAATAATAAGTTAAAGCAGACTTTGAACTGTAAGAGTAATGTGAAGATTAAATAATGCTAAAAACAATTGTCTAGGTTAAAAGATCCACTTGTTATTTCAAATAAGTATAATATAAATTCTTTTTATTACTTAACTGAAAACCACACACAAAGAAGATTTCAATCGGATGATTTATCCTTAATAGTTCATTATAAATTTTTAATATAATCATATTAATTATCTTATTTAAGTAACACCAAACTTTTAAATGTTGCCAAGAATTCACGATGCTAACTTTTATTAATAAAAATCAAGTTCTTTCCACAACACAGGTGTAGGTTATATCATACGGTTGACTATAAAAGTACCAAACATTTGTTATACCAAGTGTTATACAACACAAATCTATATTAACCATTGAACAAGGTATTAAGAATTAGTAAGATAAAAAGAGAAGACATGTTAAGAACAAACTTTCTTAGATATAAACATTGAAGTCAATGTTGAATTTATATTATATTTATTCTAACACTATTAGTTAAACCTTTTTACTTTGACATAATAAATTTAGCTAAACATTATGAAGAAAAGAAACATAAATAAACTAGATAAGAACATAAGTATAGTAAAAAAAATAAAAAGCATGAACATGAGATTAAGAAAAATATAACATGAAATAAAACTTAACTATTACAAAAATATAAAGAAATAAATAAAAAGCATGATCTTGATCTAAAAACCAATATGCCTAAATACATGGCAAATGCCTTCTTTTATGAGTTAAAATTTCAAATTATTGATTTGTTGACTAATTATTGAGTGGGTGGTTATATCTTGACTTGGTGATAATCCTTATCTTTTTGTCTAAACAAAATATCATTGCTAACATTAGAATTTGAACAAATTATCCTTGTAAAAGTTCTAGGAAATTATCTCAGCTTTCCAACAAAAAAAGAGATCATTTGAATTTCTATAACTCGACATATAGGCTGAACATTAAACAGTGTCTAGGATGTAGGACAAATTCCAACTTCTCCATTATTACTACAATTTGAACTTGAAAATGACCTTTTTGAATCTTACATTCCCATGAAAGTTTGAGGTTCATATCTTAGCTTTTCATCTATATAGGGTAGACCCAAATCCAAGTTCTACAGCTCTAGATGTGACCCAATAACTGAATAATGTTCTAGTTTGGACTAAACTAGCATCTCTTTTCCAAGCTTAGCTCTCTCTTTGTCTTCTTAATTTCAGTAGTTAAACTCATCAATCAATCATTTTATTTATGTGATATGTCTCCATTTAAGATGAACATTTACTATAAATTAAAGGTATCTTATATTATTCAACATGTTATTATAAAACATGCTCTAGTTAAGGAGTTATTGATACTTCAAGTGTAAAATCATAATATAAAACCTTGATAAAAATATAATTTTAATTATTAATTATTCCTCACCTCCAACCAAGCTTGTTAATTTTAGCCTAAATTGTTTCTCTACTCGCAAACCTACTTGCAAGCTTTAATCTCACAATTTAAAAACATTTCTTAAATGATTTTAAAAAAAAAGATAAGAGAGAAATCTCTTTCTTTCTTTTTAGTTGTTGTTCCACATAAACAGTAGCAACAAGTATAGTGGTATTAGGTTTTATAGGTCAATTACTATTATACCCCAACCTATCCTCCATAAATTTTGGTTTATTGTATTAACTCAATACTATATTTTTATTTTCAAGATCTTCATGAATTTTTATTGACCTTAAAATTTAACTCAAGATAAAATATTATGTCTTAAGATCCCATGTAAATTTTCAGTCTAATGCAACAGTCGGATCGAGAGATACGTTCAATATTGTAAAACTGGATAGCTAAAAATTTCACATAAAATATAAAAATTTCGCATACCATATAATTTACTTAAATCATATTAGGTCTTAGAATAATTATTTAAAGATTCCTATTCATAAGTTATTTTCGTAGTTTCTTAACATTTTTAGTTCCAATAATGTGATTGTGCAAGCATGGTACTAAAATTCAACATTGATTGCACAATGGGTCATGCATTGACTTATTTGATAATTCCTTCTATTTTACTCATAATATCACCCAATTTACAAAATTTCCTCCTACAAAATATTATTTTTACTTAGTCATGGAGTTTTCACGATTTATCATTAACTTTAACTAATATTTCATGTGCTATTTTATTACTTTAGCTTCTCTAAATTTTAAATTAATCTCTCAAAAATATTTTTCTCAATTCATAAGATTTTTTCTCTAATTTATCATTTTTTAAATTAATAGTTACCCTATTTAACTAAATTTATCTATTTTTAATTGAGAGTTTACAACAAATATTGATCCTTTTTATGAGTACTTTGCAAATATTGAACTCAACTCAAAAACGAGTTTTTTTTAAATGGAGGAGACTGATATAGAATAATTATTTCAAGAGTTAATGGACTAAATTGACAAGGTCAAGCCATAAAAATTTCCTCAAAGAAATACAAAAGGCATATGATATGAAGTTGAAGCTATTATTTTTATATTTTAATTAAGTTTTTAGTTAATTTAACTAAGCATTTTAATTTAACATGTATTTTACTATTTAAAAATTCTAAAGCTAGATGGATTTTATTAGTTGTGAAAATTTTAATTAGAAATTATTTTCTATAAAAGATTAAAACTATTATAAAAAGAAGGTGTCTATTTTATTTTTAGAAGATCCGAACTATTATTTAAATTTAATAAAATTATCATAGAAGTAGATTTCTTTATAATTAAGTTTGTAACCTTATAACTTAATAATTTTAATTTTATCTTTGCTATACATTGTATAAATAAAAAAAAACAAAGTACAAAAAATAATTATTTTCCTATTGAATCCCAGTTTAGAATTATTGACACCATGCTATGACTCTAGTGGTTGTGCTTGGTTTTTGCCAAAAAAAAGAAAAGGAAAAAAGAAAAGAAAAAGGAAAGGCTGATCGGCTTTGTTAACTATACAAAATCACAAAAATATTATAGTTTGAGGCATTCCATGCTTCCGTATCGAATATCAAGACATATTCTTTGCTATGATCTTGTCCTGGTTCTGCAGCCAGAGTTGTTGCTGTTGCAACAGATTTTGTTGATCCATGGATACATTAGATACATGTCCAGCAGCCATTGTAGTAAGGCATGGTGCAAACGGATCGTCTTGATTGTGCAATCCTTCCGCTGTATCAGGATTTTGCTCGCTGAAGGTTGGGGTAGCCTGAAATGTAGGGGCGACTGAAAACATCTCATTGACTGGACATATTGATTGGCTGTCTGTGGTGGCAACAGTTACTGGTATTTCAGTTTTATCTTGTAAAAATGGATTGTATTGGTGATCTGGCAGTGAAGCTTGATCAATGATATTGTCAACGATCGGGGGCTCAAATCCACTGTCCACATGAGCTGAACCATGATCAAAGAAATTGCTCACGGCGTTGGGCTCAAATCCGATGGTTGGATCCGGTGATGCTTGCATTGACTGGTTTGCTGTCTCTGCTAGGACAGCCTCCCAACAGTCGCTTAGACCGGTGTTGGAGTCCAATGCTGAGGTTCGCTGACCTGGTTCTGGTTCTTGTTTTTGTTCTTGTTCTTTCTCTTGCTCTTGGTCTTCTGGTGGCCAGCCATCCAAAGATACGAGATCAAAAACACTATTTGTCGCACTTATTGCTCCTTGATCAATGGCTGATGAATGAATCGAGCTAGAATCAGCAGTGCTAAGGATATCTTCAGTCTGAGATTGTATCTCAAACTGCTCCAAATAATGATCCGTGGACATCGATGGGCTCGTTCCCGTATCCGTTGCACTCATGAGATCCACCAGTGAGGTGCATTGTGAGCCAAATTCAGATCCTTTCTCTGAAGATTCCTCCCACCTGCCATACCTATCAGTGCTTGAAGAAGAATCGTTGTTTGGTGGTGATGGAAGAAGCACATGTGCTGGCGATTTAACATTTGTAGGGAAGGAAGACTGATCTCTTAAGAATTCTTGTAATGTTTCTATAAGCTCTTGTGATATCGTCTGCACACTTGGGTACTCAGACGTTCGTCCAACCCCAAGGCCTTTACACAAATCATAAAAGGAGCATAGCTCTTCAAATTGTTTTGAGGCCATGACACAAGTTTGGAAGGCATTGACACAATACTTTGGTTGTAACTGAAAGAAACTATCTAGAAGAAACGCAAGTCCATCGGAAATATCACGATAGAGATCAAAACTCTCTTGCACGATTGCATAAAAAGAAATCTGCACCAATCTGTTTGTCTTAGCTGCACCCGTTGGTCTAGTTGCAACTGCTCTATCAAGCAATTTTTGCCAGTAGGAGAGCTTTTCCAGCAACATTGCCGGCTTCATTTCAGAAACTGAATCGTTGCCGCGTCTGCTTCTTGGATGGCTATTTTCCCGCTCTCGGTTTGTAAATCTTCTTTGAAGTTTACCGGTGAGAAAGCAATCCAACCGCTCGTCAAGATATATAGCAAATGTTCGAACAAAGGCAGTGTAGTCCCAGGGTTTCGATTTGGAGTCGTCTCGAAAGCTTGAAATATTGAGAATCTTGGCTCCACGCTTCATTGCAACAAGGACCTCTTTGGGGAAGTAAGGATCACCATCTTGGAAAATTCGGAGAACAAGCGTAAGAGACTTAAGAGCAACGATCCAATTTCGTGTCTTGCCAATCCTCCTGGCAAGAGCTTGGGCACAGACTGCTGCATAGACTTTATTGGAGGAGATCAGGCTGAGCACCTCGTTAACGTAACGTTCATCAACTGGGACTTCATCATGTCTGGTGGCCTTAAGAATTAAGACTTCGAGGTTTGATGCATTGGAGCTAGAAACCTTGGCAAGGCTAATGCTGGTTTTGTCTTTCACAGCACCGATAGCCTTCCTCAATTTGCTAGGCATGATGTTAAGCGACAATCCTTTTCCACTACAAACCTTAATTTGTTTCACTTTCTATTTTCCACGAATAAAATTCTCTCTTCTTTGTGACTTTCTTGAATGATACTTGGGATTCTTCAGCTCGGAAGGAAAATTCTTGTTTCGAGGATGCAAGCAAAAGTTTGATGGTGGAGGCAACAGCAAATGCCTTGAGACTCTCATTTACCTGTAGGCTTCGCTAATTCTCGTCATTTTCGTTGACTGAGCGCTAAACCCGTTTGCTATTCTTGACTTTGCAGATTTTAATTTCATGCTTCATGTAACGACTCTTTCCAGAGTTTCCATATATGCATCATAGCACCTCCAAAATATATATATATATATATATATATAAACCATTTAGAATCGTCAAATTATAAATAGTATAAATATAAATTTGTGTGTCCTTCAATGAAAAAAAATCATATTTAATATTAATATTTTTAATTTTTTAAGAAAAACATTGAAACCTTGTTTATTTGCTGGAAAATATTTTTAAAAAAAAGTTGTTTTTTTAAAAAATAAATTCTTAAAAAGTAAAATATTTTTTGATGTTTGATAATAATATAGTGTCATTGAAAATAAGTAATGAAACACTTTCTAGTGTTTAAATTATGGAAAAAAGTTAAAAAATAAAATGTTAATATTTTTTTCAAGTTTTTTAAAATAAAAAATCTTACAAATTAAAAAATTAAATGAGAATAAAATAAAAAAATTAATTTCATAAATTATCTCAAATAAAATAAATAACAATCAAAATAATAGAAATCAAATCTAACAAATAAAAAAATTAAAAGATGATGAAATTAAAAAAATACAATTTCATAAATTATTTCAAATAAAATAAATAGCAATAAAATAATGAAGATAAAATCTGATAATTAAAAAAATAACAAGAGAAAACAAATAACAAACATATAAATAAGGACCAAGGTTGATATAAAAATCAAATTAAATTAAATTCTAAGAGATGAAATTAAAAAAATCAAAAAACATATATAGTAATGAAAGTTTGAGGATTAAATTTAATATCACCAATAAATAACATGATATTTCTAAATTTTTCATATAACTTTTACGAAGTATTTTCCATTCAAAATAAAAGGAAAATACAATTTTAAAAATGAAGCCACATGTTTTTTTGATTGAAACGTTTTTTTTTTTCAATTTGTTTTTATAACAAACAATTATTTGAAAGTTTGAAAAATTATTTTTCATAAAACAAATGAATATGAAAAAATAGTGGAGATAAAAAAAAATCTTTAAAAAATCTATTTTAATGCTTTAGGCTTTTTTAATAAATATGTAGGAATGACTTTTCTTTGATAAAAAAGATTATTTTGACTCTTCATTTGACTATCTTTTTAAAGCTGGAAAATCAGAGGAAAAAACTAAAAAAAATAGTCTTTTTATATATTTTCTGTTCTTCATTTACCTGTCCCCTTGGAGATCCCCTTACATGTCATGATAACCAAATAAATTGAAATAATTTACACTGGAGTTTTCTTAACTATATTATAGTAGCTATCAGATACACAATCGCTAGACTCTAACTAATAATTTTTTCTTATTATATAAGGTGGACCTCTTTTTTGCTTTTAATGGCATTTTCACCTGATTTTTTGAGTATTCAAACTGGTTGGATTGAATTTTTATTCAAATTGATTGGACTCAAAGCATAGACGGGTAACATATGATCCAATTTGACTAGGGCCGAATGTCAAATTGGTTGAAGGATTCACTCGACCTCCACTGAGTTTTTCAATTTTTTATTTTATTTTATAGGGTACTTCATTATGCAATATAATGTGTAGATTTGTTTCGTGGGATTTATAAAGGATTTTTGTAGTTTTAGATATGAATTTAAAATTCATAGTGCATTTTATGATTGTGGATTCAGATGTGATTGGTTTTTAATCTTAGATGGTTTATTTGTTTTTGTGTTAAAAAAATTTAATTTTTTTAATTTTTTTACTTTTAAATTAATATTTTTTATTTTTTTAGATTTTTTTAATATATTAATGTTAAATATAATTTTTTAAAATAAAAGAAATATTATTTTAATAAATTTTTAAGCAAAAAAAATAATTTATAAAATAACTGCAACCGTAATCTCCAACACTATTATATTTTAAAAAAATTACTTTAAAAAAATTAAAAAAATTAGACAAAAATAAATTTCATGAAATTAAAAATTATAACGAGTAACTTAGTGAAATTTAAAATAATTCGGGTAAGATTTAATAAAAATAAATATAAAAATTCAAGAAATAATTTTTTTATGAAAATAAATTTTACAAAACTAAAAATTATAATAAGTAACTTAATAAAATTTAAAATAACTGGAGTAAGATTTGGTAAAAGCAACATAAGAATTCAAAAATTTTAATTCAAAAATCATAAAAGTTATTATTGATGGACATAGAAGGCATTTTTAAAAAGTAAATATATGTGTGCAATTATATGGGTGCGGGAAGAAAGAATTGAGGGACATAGAAGGCATTTAAAAAAAAATAAGTATATATATGTGTGTGCAAGTGAGTGTCTGCGGGAGGAAAGAAAGAAACAAAAAACCTTGATTTTCAAAGGAAACGGGAGCTTTTGGCTAGGAAGAAGGAAAAAATTCAAATAAGGGAAAATTTCTCAATTTAAAAGTGTTGAAATTTTTGCTATTGCTTGGTAAAATGCCATTATACTTTTAAATAAGATTCTTAAAGAATTTATATTTTAAATTGATTGAACTTTGTAAAATAAAAAATTCAGATTCTTAATAAATTTTTTTAAAAAATACAATTGATTGTGAAAGTGTGTTAAGATTATTAAAATGAGTAGAGAAAGGAAAAAAATATGGTAATTAACAAAAATTTGAGTGTTCTTGAAAAAGGGATTTTCGATAATAACGATAATAAAAAAATAAAATTTAAAAATTTTGATGAGATGATGAGATTGTACATGAATGTTAAAAAGTGAATAGATCATAAATATTTTTTTTTGAATGATGAAATGAATTGTGTTACAATGTGAAAATTTGAAAAATAGAAAGGAAATTTACAAGTGAAAGAAGAGAATTTTCTTGTTTTCATCTAAATTTGATTTTGGCAAATGAAAGGATAATTGAAAGGATTTTATTTATTGATTTTGTGTTAATATGAAAAGTAGAATAATAATGTGATATGCTTGTCATTGAAGGAGAGGTTGTCAGGCTAACACCACAGCAAAGAACTTCAGCTCGAACTCAATCATCAAGTAATTACACAATACCTAAATTTGTTATTGGTCAATATGTATTTTTATCTGATTAATTATGGTTGATAAATTAGTAATTATTATATTATTTACTTGAGAAAATAAGAAATGCAATGTGATAAATTAATTCTTGAATTATTGAGTTTAATGTCGTGGCTAATGGACGTCATAAGGAATTAATTTCTTAGTTAATAGGATTAGAACCCTAGTGAATAGGTAAATTATTGAATTAATTTCTAAATTAATAGGATTAATGTCTTAGTGAATAGGCGTCATGAGAAATGAATTCCATGATTAATGAGATTTCTACCCTGATGAATGGGTGAAATGTTAAACTAATTTTTTTGAATTAATAAAATTAGTGCTCGGAAAATTAATTATTTATTAGTGAAGGTAATGTTGGGTTAATTGAGCGATAGAAATAATTATGTTTTTGGTTGATGTTCACAAAAATAAATCATAGATTATTATGAAATTTAATTGATATATATATATATGGGCAAGTTAATTTAATGATCTTTTAACTAAATTTTCAAAAATAAAGGAACAAAGAAATAAAGTAGAAAGAATTTTATTGATATTTTATTTTATTTGTCTAATTAAATTATTATATTAAATTAATTTTTAGGTATATCCTCCTATTAGACTAAACAGTAGATTTGTTGGGTATCATTTTGTTATGTAATATGAATTCTGGAATTTAATGCGTTAATAGTTTATCAAAGGTCCTTTTATGTATAATTTTAATTATAAATTCCTTATTTAATTGTGTACTTATTTTGATTATAATGTCATTAATAATCCTTATTTGTAAATTATTGAATTATATAATCTACTTCAGTTGTAATTTGTAGAACAATTCATTTAATTGCATCTATGTAAATATATGATATTGAATTGTTTAAACATGTATGAATTTGATTATTGAAAAATTATAATGTAATGAGAGGAGAAAGTCCTAGATGATTGAATAAATAAGAAATTTGATAATTAAGGATTATGGAAAAAGAGTCAATAACTTGGTACCTAAAAAACAAAGGAAACTATACCGGATTTGGATTTTTCATTGATTACAAAAAAAAATTACCCTAATCTTAATGAATTATCATGTCCTTACTCTTTGTTTTGAACATAAATATTGGGGTTATTACATTTGATATCAGAATCCTAGTTTGGATTCAATAATTGAATTAGAATCTCATAAGTACCAAATTGGTTTAGGTAGTGCATATGAGATAAGGTGAAATGGCGGATTGCTCTCTAGCATGGGAACTAGGTTAAGATCCCAAATTCAAGCATAGTTAAAGAGATAATTCTTTAGAGGATTCATCATTTCACATACCTGCAACACCTCATATAAGAGAGGTGCCTCCTCCAACAACAATACTACCAGCAATAACCTTTACACCATATTCTAATATGGTATTTATAGCCTAAATTATGAGAGCTGTAATAGATGCAATGCCTCAAGTATTAGTACCGGTACCCTTAATGGCACTAACAATACAGATACCGTAAGTTACTCCTACATTGGTGGACAATGTGGTTACACTGGTTCGATAATGAAGAGTATATAAGAGTTGGGATGTGACTCATTTTCAGGAGAGCCTAATATTGATATAGTAGGTAGATGATTACGCATAATAGATTATATTATGAAACATATTTGGGTGATAGAGGATTTACGAGTAAATTATATCACTCACTTATTATCAAATAGGGCATGATCTTAGTGGAATACAAGGCAATCTAGGAGGCCTATTAGGGTCTAGGACATGAGTTGAATTTAGAGTTCAATTTGAGAACCAGTTTTACTCTTTATATCATTGAAAGATGATTGTATATCAATGATTTCATCATCAATGTTATTATGCAAGCCCTCTCCACATTTCTAAACCTAGAATTTTATTCATTCGTTGAAATTAGTTATTAAAAAATTATTCATTGTTATTTATTTTTTTATAAAAAGAAAATTACATGTTGTAGATAGGTTTCCACTGAGCAATATATTTTTCAGTATAAACATTATGCTTAGAAAAGAAACCTCTTTTATGAGTCGCCCTTGCTTTAGACGAGCTTGTGTCAATAGATGGTGTTTGTTGCCTAAGTTGTCTAGTTATGGTCGGCACCTAGTGGCTCATAGTTATAGAAACACTATCAGAAAAACCAACAACACTTTTGTTCGTATTACTCTTTAATGACCTTTTTTTCATCATCAAACAAATTAAGTAAAAAAAATAACATTATCATTATATCCTACTTTAATAGAATTATAACATTACCTTCTCTGTATATAATATGAACATATTAATTTTTCATGCGCTTCAAAAAAAACTATCTCATACATAGAAAAGTCATTTATAATCCATGTCAAGCTACTTTCATCTAAAATTTTTGTTTCCTTGAGACATCATACATAAAAGTCCTAAATGACCACAACTAATTCAACATATCAATCAACAGTCAAAGATAAACATCTATATTCTTATCTAAAATATTAAGAATAAGAACGCTAATATTATACACATCCTCGATGACAAGTTATAAACCGTGAATATTACTGGTTAATAAAAATATGTTGCAACAAATGATCTAAATGAGTTGAAGCCATTTGTACATGATCCAACACATATGTTTTATAATTCCGTTCAAATCTAAAAATGCACCATATTAAACTACTTCCAGGCTTCACTATTGAAAAGGTATATCATAGCTCTACCCACCGTATTATGTGAATGATGTTATGTTATATATAACATGACTCGTCAGTCTTTATATACATGAATAACATTTATAGTCTAAGAGTTATTGAAAAATATTAATTTTCTATGAGCGACAAGAGTCCTCCCCTACCACTTCTAGCTTTATACCAAGCCTACCCACAGGTTCTGCATTATGTCAAATATGTATTTTCTAAATTTTACAGCATACGAAAGTTTAGACATATTATTTTTCTGGTATCTTATGCTAAGGAATTTCATCATAGATTTAGCAACATTGAAGTTCTCTTTTAGTGTATTATTTTTAGGTAAAATGTTTCTTATCTATTCAACAACTCTATCATAACCAACCTTACTCAGCTTATGATATGACTTGATGGTAAATACTTGTGCAATGACCATTAATTTATAAGACCTCTTGTTGTGTTTGCACTGGTTCTTCATATATAATTAAATATTCACATGCATAACCTTGACTCATTTTCATTGTATTTATAATCATACTCTTATAACAATTATTATTATCATTTACAACTCTATACACATTGCTAAAACTAGAAATTAACTTAACTATCCTTTTTATCATGGTCTTATAAGGAACATAGGGTTTCCCTGTATGCAAAAAAATATAAATATCATCACATGAATCACAAATACATAAATGTGAGGAACCAAAAAATTTACGGTTCCTAATGGAATAGGTAACAAAGCAACTTTGCCCCTCACTACCACTAAGTCATTGCCCCTCAAGTCAAACTGGTGCTTGCTATTACACTAGGAGTCGTTGTACTAAGTGTTAAAGCATGCATATTTTGTATCCCTTAAGCAAAGACGAGTTGTAATTGTATAACCATATTTGAAAACATATCTTGAGGGTGCTCTAAAACGCTCATAGTATCATTATGAATATATAAACCAAAACTATGAAAGCCTAAAAATATACATACCTAGTTAAGATGTGATATGATTGCATCGCGATGCATAAGAACACAATCTAATAGATCATTGTATGAAGTAGTCGGATCGTAGTCTCTTACCATAAAAATGGTTGTATGCACAGCAACACTAATTATAAGAAATCCCCCAATCCATATGTGATATGTGAACAATGACAGTTGTGTACATATGGTGAGCTATAACAATGGTTAAAGAGCCTAATATAGCAAGGTTAAGAGATAATTGAGCATGTCATGACATTGTTAGGATCTCATACATGCCTTTATGACCCTGACCTGTAAATAGACCTTTATGAGCATTTAAAATATCTTTTATACCATGACCAGTGCCCTAGTTAGTCCTATACATGTGACTTGCTACTAAGAAAAGAATTGCAATAGCTAAATAGTGGTGTGCAATATCAGTCAGCTATAGAACCCCGGTTATTAGGTCTAATCTTCCATGAAAAGTAAGAAAATTCTGAATATTTTAACCAATTCAAAGTGAAAAATAAGGTTGCTCCCTCAGCAAAACTAGGATAAAGTTGAGCCAAAAGATCTTGGTTCAAGATAAATTCATGAGAAAATGGGATCTTTTTAAGATCTACTCCAACGTTTAGAAATTGGTTAAGTGGTAAAGATATATGGACTTGATGCCCCGCCTAAGAAAGAGACTCAAGCAGTAGTAGCCCTACTAAATGGTGATTTAACACAGATTCTACATCTTGAAACGAAGCTAATTTTGAAGCAGCTTTGTGATAATAGAACCAACCAATAAAAAGTATTAAGGTTGTAAAGACCAATGAATCAATTGTTGTACAACACAATTGTCATTCCCTAGTTATTTTAGATGCTCTCCAAATAACCTCTAATTTTCTTCAGCTTTGGAAAGCATTTGGAATAACTAATGAATTATAATTGTATTATACAGTAATTGGTGTACTGGTTATTATAGCCTTAATGCTTTTTACTGGTTGGTTCCATAATCACAAAGTTGCTCTAAAATTGGTTTGGTTCCAAGATGTAGAATCTATATTAAATCACCATTTCACAGGGCTATTAGGGCTTGGATCTTTTTCTTAGGTAGGGCATCAAGTCCATATATCTTTACCATTTAACCAATTTATAAACACTGGAGGAGATCCTAAAAGAGATCCCATTTTCTCATGAATTTATCTTGAACCGAGATCTTTTGGCTCAATTTTATCCTAGTTTTGTTGGGGAGCAACCCTATTTTTAACTTTGAATTGGTCAAAATATTTAAAATTTCTTATTTTTATGGAGGGTTAAATCGTTCGTAGGTATATAAACTGCCTGAATAGAAATTATGGACCCTTTTTTGGTATAAGTAATTCTTTCTTATAAAGAACCCATTTTGGTATTAAAGATGGGTTAATAACCTATAGCAGAGGGCTTTCAACCTAATAAGATAGATACTTCGAATCCTACTTAGACAAAATGAAAGATATTGTCGATAAATATAAGCACATCTTGTTCATTAACATCTCAGAAATATTCCGCCATAATTAGGGTAGTTAAACCAACTCTCATACAAGCTCCCGATGGTTCGTTCATCTGACCATAAAGTAGAGCCACTTTAGATTCTATAATATTTTCTTCATTAATTACTCCAGATTTTTTCATTTCCATGTAAAGATCATTTCCTTCACGAGTACATTCACCTACTCTGACAAATATGGTTACACCATCATTAGCTTATGCAATGTTGTTGATTAATTCCATAAGTAGTATTGTTTTACCGACTCCAGAGCCCTCAAATAGTCTAATTTTTCCTCCACGGCAATAAGGGTCTAAAAGATCTACGTCGAATTCTTGTTTCAAAAATAGATAATTTTTTATCTAACTGAATAGGCAGGCATAGATCTATGAATAGGGGATGTTTTCCAAGTATCTACAGGACCTAAATCATCAATAAGTTCTTCAAGCATGTTAAAAATTCATCCTAGAGTCGCCCCGCTGATTGGAACACTTATGGGAGCTCTAGTGTCAATCACTTCCATTTCTTTCATTAGACTATTTGTAGCACTCATAGCTATAGCTCGAACTTGATTATTTCCTAATAATTGTTGTTCTTCACAGGTGACATTAATTTGTTTACTAACAGTATATCGACCCTTAACTACCGAAGCATTGTAAATATTAGAGCATCTTGCCTTGTGAAAAAACTACATCTAGCACTGGGCTAATGATTCGAGCGATATGTCCCAAGTTATTTTTTCAAGCGTGGAAACTCTAGGACCAAAAGTAGTAGGATTAGTTCTCAAATTCTATTAAGTTTGATCCATAATGATTATCTATCAAAGAATAACTCGGGTTATCAAATGATTGAAGAGCTAGGATCAATTTACTTATGATATTTAGTTGATATTCATAAAAAGTATCTAATAAATTATGAGTTAAAGATATTATATTTAGCAGAAAGATGGATATTCCTTAAATAAAATATGAGGTTAATTTGAATTCATTCTTTTTTTTCTTCATTGTGTATTTTTTTATTAAAAGATTTGCATTCATATTGATAATAGTGTATCAAATAAATATAATCTGGGTAATTAGATCTTATCTATAGATTTATTTATATCTATTCTAGTGGTTTGGTTTTTTTTAATTAATAAAATAACCCATTTTTATTGCAAATAATTTTTAAAAATTCTTCTTTGATCCTCTATTTTTTGTTCAAATTCTTGGTAATTAGAAATAAGAAGGATAAGATAAATTTTATTTATTCAAAGCATCTCTATGTAATTTTTTATGAAAAATTCATTTATAATTGAGGGCAAAAAAAGTTGACTTTTCCACGATAGAGCCCACTCAAAAAAGGATCATATATTTTAGGTAAGTATTCCTTTTTAGTTTCATCATTATGCAATCTAGTCTTCTTCTTTTTTTAAGTATATTCAGAACACAAAACCTCTTATCTAGAACTTCTACTTTATTTATAAACTCATTACTTAGATTTTTCTTTTTTTTTCATTGTTATAATTCCAATGGTTATACAATTCATTAGAGGAGAGTTCTTTTGTTATGAACAGAGACATCTTTCATTGTATCATTTTTTAAAAAGTTGATAAACTAGGTGGATATATAAAGGATATTTTTATTTTTAATATTTTTTCATAAATTCTTTTAGTAAAAGATGCATCGGGATAACACCTAGATTAAGAAACTTTTTATATTTACACCTCTTACATAGACATCTAATATCACCTATACTAATATTTTTCAGATTAGATAGTTTGTAATTAATAAAACCCTCAAACTCATTACAATAATTCATCATGCTCGACACTTCATGTTGAAACTCGATACATTAAAAAATGATCATCCATTATTTATATGAAACCTATATAAAATATTGATAACAACATGTTTTAATTAATAATGTTAACTAAACAAATTATTGGTATCTAGTTAATTAACTATTATTGGTTGAATTCAAAATTATTCAGTCTATTTTAATTAATGATAATCAACTTTCTAAAAAAAAATAATCAAATTCCTTCAAATTTACCTAAATTTTCAACTTAAACAATAAAATTGATAAAATAAATCATTATTTAGTTCTTTATAAAATACCTAAGTTACAAAATATAAAACGTGCACATTAAATAAGCCATTATTTAATTCTTTATAAAATACCTAAGTTACAAAATTAAAATCAATTTTATTAGCTAATAAATGAATATAATTTTTTAAAATCTCAAACAAATTGTAATATTTACAAATCACACATTAATGGAACAAAGTTTTACAGGAAAAGGCTCCAAAAACAACTATACAAACAAAACTATATATACTATATAAAAATGCCAAAAAATAACATAAAAAACAAGTTATAACAAAAAAAGAGTAGGTTTACTTGATGTGATGAATTTTCAAAAAGCATTGAATCAGATCAAAGATATTGACAAACTGAAAGTTAGGGTGGCCAGATTTGTGATGATGAGAGTTTAATTTATAGGAAAAAAAAAAGAAGAAGAAGAAGAAATTAAGGGGGGAAGGATGTTGTTTTTTACAGGAAAAAAAATAAGAAGAAGAAGAAGAAATAAAAGGAGAAGGGATCTGACAAGTTATAACTTAAATATCATTATAATTTATTGATGATATTTTTTTCATCGATATTTTTATTTGTATTTGACAATTAAATTGCAATATTAAAGGAGTTAAAATGAAATTGAAAGAAGTTGAAGTTAAGTAAAAATTTTATAAAAGAATAAAAAGTTTCATTTCGCTTGAAAATAAATATGGATTCATGAACTTATATGATTTGAGTTTAATTCAAAAACAAAATTTGTCTAGTGAACTTATATTTGTAATATAAGTTTAATTGTTTATGATTCATGATTTCATATCATTGATAACTTTTAATTTATGAACTTATATTAACTTATATTTTTATCTTTCAACCTTATATGACAATTATGTGTCATATAACATGACTAATAATGTGTATAATTTTTAAAATCTGTAAGATTAATAAAGATACGTGTAGTTTAATTCGGGTATCTAAGTTAATCTAATAATAATAATAATAATATGTATAACAAATATTTAGATAAAAAAATAATTACAAAAAAATAATTTAAAATATCTGCAACCATTCACACCAATAAATAAGAGTTATTGGTCACTTGGATAATAACTTAAATTAAACCAGGTTATTTAATTTTATTTTTTTTAAGTAGAGCACGTATTATTATCAATCAAATTGAGTCGTCTCCTCACTATGTAAACAAATCCATACGATGTATGAAACAAAAACAATGATACACTAAGGATATTATGTTTGATAAAAGATAGTATATCCTAAAAATAAAAAAATAAAAAAGTATTATTCTTGCGAGATCAATTTGTGGCAACAAGCAAGCACATCCGCTTGTTTAAAACTAATTTCTAAGAAAATTAGATAAATATATACCAGGAACGATCCTTCATTACTTTATTTATATTAGAACCGAAGCAAAAAAATACCTCCATAAACAAGGCATCAAGAGCACATATCAGCAATCCCATTACTGCATGAAAATACGTTATGATTAACTGCACGATCGAAAAGGGTTTATATACTGATCCAATTTAAGTTTATGTAGCCCTAAAAATTTTATCTTATCCAAGCAGGAATTGCCAATTACATTTGACCTTCGATCTATTTATGGAATGGGAATTGGGAAGACTTCTGCGTTCAACAATACGCAGCCCTCCATGATCAATACCTACCACTTTAGACCGCCAGAACTTGCAGTTGTTGCTTGCTTCTTCTGCACACAGCATTTGCTCCAGTTCGCTGGTTGGCTAGATGAGGTGTAAAAGGTAAAGGTAACGATCCCTTCCCAATTTGTTGTTTCCTCTCTCTAAATACAACAAGCAAATTCCCCATTTGAAAAGCCAGGAAGAGAGTTAAAAACAAGCCATTAATGAGCCTTCAATAAATACTAAGCGCCATACGAGGAACATTTTGGACTATATAATTACACAGACAACCTACTCAAAATAATTGTCTACCAGCTCCAACTTCTGTAGAATAAATACAATGAACACCCCCCCCAAAAAAAAAAGAAAAAGGAACAACTACTGTCAAACTAGCCTTCAATTGTGTCAATCCAAGCCCTTGCTTCAGAATTCTCTTCAATATCGTGTGGGAAACTCACACTGCCCAAACTCTGCAACAACGAACTCTTTTTTATTAGAATATGTATAGAAATACTGAAATAAACAAAAGCAAAATCCAGTTGATCCTAATAAGTGACAAAATGTCCCCTTTGACGTTTGACTATTTTACCATCAAAAGCTATCAATTAACCTTGGTAACGTAAAACGCAATGCTGGAAGAGCTGGTAAAAACAAAGCTGCCTCTCCAAGGCCCATGTAACATCCAATTAATGCACGACAAGTCACCAGGAGAAAGATTCTCCGTACGATGATGACCCCAGTCACGTGGTTCTTTTTTTTTTTAACCCTTTCTCTGACCCGGCGTGCTCCGTCAGTCCATACCTTGTGGACCAGCGCACCCGCACCCGAGCAGCATGTTATCGAGTTTGTGCACTAGCTTTCTAAATTACGCTTATCACGCGCTATTTAGCAAGCAAGGACAGAAATAAGCGAGATTTAAAAGGAGAAGGGCTATAAAAATAAAATACGTACTTGGTTCTTGAGTAACGACATAAGCTGCTCCACCAAAATAACAGTCACCCATTCCACGTCCTTGTTTCTGGTAATAACTGTTGAAAGCGAACGAAGAGTGTGCCACGAGCGTGTTAGGATCATAACACGTTGCACCAGGCTGGATCGGACGGCAATCAGCACCTCCCTCGCCACATGCAAAGTCTAGACCCGCCTGTAGCTTCTGTTTTCCCGCGTCAGGGTTGGCGACGCACCACGTTTTCCCTGTAGTACTCTTGGACACGCCTCCATTGACCGGAGCAGCAACTTGATGACTTCCGGTGTCCGAGGACCGGTTGCTATCCTTGTAACTCTTGAGCCCCTCCACTGTAAATGGGATATCATAAACCTTTTGCTCGTCAGGGTAAAAAAGCCCATAATTTCTCTCTGATGTGGGCCCATCCTTTTCGTTTTCGTTGAAGAGGGCGAAGAGGTAAACGGTCAGGTCAGCCTGTGGTCTTAAGGGGGTTCCGCCACCAGTGAGGATCCTACGGACGAGATTGCCGTTGTAAGCAGCTGCATTTTCCACGCCACTACCAATCTCACTCTCGTCGCCTTTAGAGGGCCACCCTGTCTCGGTAACAACTATTTTTATGTCATCGTACTTCAAAGCGGACATCGCGGCAAACACGGCATCTATTTGGGCATCAAAGAGACTAAAGTACCTTAACCCGTTACCGGAATCCACAACACCCGGGTTTTCTCTAAGTAAAGCGTAATCTAGTGAAATGACATCAGAGTTGGACTCGTAAGCGAAGAAAGGATAGGCATTGACCATGAGGTAAGACCCGGTTTGGCGGAGGAAGTCCAACATGGGCTTGAATACGGGTTCGATTAACTCCGGTCGGAATGACCCAGCTGAAGATGGGTAAGACGATTGGAGAGCACTTAAAGCAACAGGAGAAGAGACCTTAATAGAAGAATGGAGGTTAAACTTGACCAAGGCTTGATGGATATTTCTCATGGCTGGAATGAGAAACTTGGTGGTGTTGTGTGGGTCAACGAAAACTTCATTGCCAACAGCAATGGCTTCGATTTGCGTGGAAGGTTGGTAAGCGAAGACGTTTTTCTGAACCCAAGTTCGGGCAAAGGAAGGGTTTTTGGCAGCTGAGTAGAGAAGCTCATTTGTTAAATCAACAGTGACTTTAATACCGCAACCAGATAAGGCTTTGAGCACAACAGGGTCGGTGTCATAAACCTTTATCCGCTCTAAACCTTGAGATTTAACCAGCTGCACCACTTTCACAGCAGCTGGCAGGTTGTTTGCTATTCTTCCATAGTTCACCCCGATAGATCCCGCATCTGCAAAATGAACACCACATTTGTCAACAATAATAATACCTGCAAACACGCAGTTTGAACTAGTTACACAGTGAGTTATTCCATACCTGCAGATGTGAAAATGCAAACAAGTAGGAGGAAGGAAGATAGGAAGTAGGGCTCCATGCTCTCTGGTTCTTCGGGAAGCAGAGCGAGAGAGCGATGCTGAAAGGAAATGGTGAGTGGTGCAGCAGGAGTACGAGGAAAAGTGATGGTTTGGCAGGGGAGTTTAAAAGGGCGGAAGAGGAGGGTGCGTTTAGGAGACCGAGATGGTGTGGTGGGTCCCTATTTTCAGCCGAATGACAAGACCAAAAGGCAAAGAAAGAGAGAGAGATGCAGCCACTGCCGGCCCCACTGAGCACTAGGCCCCCACTCCGAAACTCGACCGTTCTATTTCTTTATCAACAGAAAAACTACTAGAAAAAGATCTGGTCTATATAATAACACAAACCTAAGGTTATTATCTACGATTATTTGGTACGTGGTTATAGTTTTATTTTAAAATATTTTTTATTTAAAATGTATAAAAATAATTTTTTATTTTAAAATTTATTTTTATGTCTAAGAAATAAATAAATAAATAATTTTTTATTTTACAAAAACATCTTTCAACTGTAAAATAGAGTTTAACGTCGGGTTCGGGACAAGTAACAGCTGTGCTTAACTGGAATGCGAAAAGAAACTGTACGAGTAAGTGGGATGGTCATCAAAGCACAATCAAATCCAAACCGTAGACTGTGTCACTGTTTTGTTTTTTATTATTATTATTTCTTTTGCCCAAAATAACGGTTATTTTCCACATTGTAAATAGCAGCATATATTCAACGGGAACAGACAACATGCTTCTGCAGTAAATAACGATTAAATACTTGGACACTATTTATTTAAATAAAAAATATTTTTTTAGAAAATAAATTTCAGGAAATATATGTTACTACAAAGTAAAATATTTTTAATAGAATAAAAAAAAGTAAATTAAAAAATATTTTCAAGTATTAAGCCCTGTCTTAAAAATTAAGCTGAAAAATATATTTTTTATTTTTTTTAAATTTATTAAAAGAATATGGATCATATTTGACAAATAAAAAAATTAAAATATAATGAAATTGAAAAAAAAATCATAAACTATTTTAAATAAAAATTAAAATAATAAAAATTATATCTATAGAAAAAATGTTCAATTCAAAAATGAATAAGAAAAAAAAATAATTAGACAAATAAGGATTAAAGTTGATATAAAAATAAAATTAATTAAATTATACAAAATATATAACAACCAAAATAATGAAAACTAAATTTAATACAATTAAAAAATAACAATATATTTTTAAATTTTACATAAATTTTAAAATATATTTTTTTATCAAAATAAAATAAAACATTTTCTAATAAATCAAACTATTTTTTTTACTGCAACGCATTTTTCAATAAATAATTTTTTAATAAAAAATAATTTTTAAAAAGTTAGCTTTCATGAAACAATCAGGTCTTATATAAATAAAGCAATGTTTATTTTTATGTTGAAAACTATATTTATATGTATTTTTAAAATGCACTTACCTCAAAAAAATATGAAAAATTATATTATTATTTATTAGTATTTGTTAATAATTTTAATGAGTTAATATCAAATATTAAAAAAATTCTAAATAATCATTTTAACAAATTGAAAAACTTTATAAATTATTAAATACCATATTACTAGACACATTTTAAAACCTATAATCGGTGTATATCACTTGTTGTGGTGCCATGATTTAAGAACTATTTAGAAATATAATTTATCATGTATTTTTAAAATTTTAAAATAAATATTTAATTACAAAATAATTTTTTAATATTTTTAAAGTGTTTTGATGGATTGATTCTAACAATAATTTTTTTAAAAAAAATATTATTTTAATATATTTTTAAATAAAATATACTTGAAATTGTAACCATTACGGATAAGAAAAACATTTTTAATAAAGTGATCCATTAGGCTCGGGGATTGTGCATTAGATTCCCCGTGACCCTGTAATTAGTCTCCCTTTCAATTGAATGAATTGAAATGACAAAGTTTTTATCAACTTGTTTTTCAGATTACATGATTTCTAACTAATGAAACAATATTATACATTAGTTGATCAATTAAGTAATTTTGTAAATGGCAAGTGAGGTTATAGGGGCTTCTCCTTTTTCTCTGCATCAGGGGTTCGAACCTTACTATGCACGCCTGTCACCCCCGCGGTGCCTTATCTGTTCACTGGGCTTGCAGGATGTTCAGTGAGCCGTGTGGATTAGTCGTGGTGCGCGTAAGCTGGCCCGGACATCACATGTAAAAAAAAAAAAAGTAATTTTGTAAATGAATCATGATACACATTCTTAAATTTTTTTGGTGTGTAAAAAAAATATTGATAATAGTATAAAAATACAAAAAACAATACAAAAAAAAACATATAATTGGAGTTGAGATTGGACCAATAATTGAGCATTATAGACAAAAACAAAGTTTTAAAATTTTCTTTTTATCACAATTAAAGGTTAAAATTGAACAGATGAGAAAAATGCTTAAATTGATTTATTTGGCTATAAATGAGAGCAATTTGAAGTTTAAAGATGGTTTTGAAACAAATGGTCAAGTTATAAATCAATGAAGGGCTTAATTAAAGAAGAAGAAAAAAATTAGGAGTTAATTTAGTTAAAATTGCAAAATTTTAAGAACCAAAGATAAATTTGCAACAAGTGTTTAAATTTAAAGATCTTAATTGATTCAATTAAGGATATAATTGATAAGAAAAAAATAGAATAATTTTGATTGAAATTGTATGAATTTGAGAACAAGACTAAATTAAAAAGATTTGATTTAGAGATTAAATGGAGAAAGAATTCAAGATTTAATCAAGTTGTTAAAATTGCGAGTTAACTTGTAAAATCATAAAATCATAGGATTTTACAAGTCAACTCAGTAAAAAAAAATAGAAAACTATCAAAATTGTACTAAAATAGTTTTGACTTAGTAAAATCATTTGAGGACGAGTAAAATCGTGATTTTTTTTTGCATTTACGTTTTCAATTGGAAAATAAAATTTATCATATTATCATCAATCAACTTCTACCACATGTACAAAAGCATTTTATCTTTCTTTTCTCTCTATTCTTTGTCATTTCATAACCAACTAGGTAGCAACCACTCATATAAACAACCCAAAATCAAAACTTACATGTCATTCTTTTAAAGAAAGCCATCTTTAGCAAGTTTATCTTCTTATTCCTTTTTATATTTTTATTTCTAATTTCCTTGAGCAAGTCAATTTTGATTTTTTCACTTCTTAAACGTTGCCTTTTATTCTAATGTTCTTTCTTTCTTTCTTGGATCTTGTGAATATATCTTAGACTAAAAAGAATTATAATTTCACATCTTGCCTAAAATACTAAGATCCTCATCCTCTCTAGCTTTTTTATTCCTCAAAGCATCGAGGGAAGGCCATTTCTAGTGATAAGAACTATCTTCTCCCCTGCTAGAGATGGATGTTGAAGTTCATATTTTCTAGTTTAGGAGCCTAATTTGATGGACCTATAGACCTTTATCCCTTATCATTTCCTCTAATTCCTTCTTGAAACCTAAACCCATTGTTATAACTCATTTTTAAGTTATTCCTCAATTCATATTTTTTTCCTCTCTTAAAAAATACAAAAAAAAATAAAAAATATTATAAAAAAATAATAGTGGAAAAAGTATGCCAGAGCGTTTAAAAAATAGTCAAACATTATTTGAAGAGGTTCAAAAATTAAAATCTAATAGTATTTTATTAACCGATGAGAGCTCTGTTAATAAAGAAAATTCAATTTGAGAAAAAAAAGTGTAAAATTAGATATTTATGGACTCAATTAAATTCTATTAAAGGTTTAATTGAATTTATGGAGGTTTTGATTGCATGAAAATTAATTTTAAAGTTAATTTAGGCTTTCATTGAAAGAAATTAAAGTTCTAGGGTCAAATTATAATTTTTTTAAAGTTATTTTGGTCAAATCAAAGGTTTAATTGCATAAATAGTAAAGTTTAATGGTCAATTAAAGACTTAATTGAAGAAATCTAAAATCAAGAACTAAAATGAAAAACACATGTAAATAGAGGGGTTGCAATTAATCTAAATCAGGGGTCAAATTAAAAAAATTAGAAGTTTGTTGCTCAATTGATGGTCAAAATGTATAAATTAGAGACCAAGGACTAATGTAAAAAAGGCAGTCAACTTCAGGGTCAATAATTGAATTTAGTAGGGATGCAATTGAATTGATTTTTATAATCAAAATTGCAATTGAGAACTCAATTGAACAAATCATAAATTGAGGCCCAATATGAACTTTGACACATTTTTATCACATTTTCCTTTTAAATGAAACGACATGTTTTATCAAACACGGTGTTATTTTATACACTATTAAAAAAAACCCAAACAATGCCATTTTAAACAGCATTATGAGTCTTATTCTTTTCATAAACGTGTGAGATATGGGAAGAAAAAGATTTCTCTTCCTTTTAGTTTCATTGACTTTTCTCCCCCTCCCTCTCTCCTAAACATAAAAAAAAAAAAAACCGATCATAACCCTACTTGTATAAACTCTGATCTATAATCTACCACAAGATGGTAAAAAATAGAAAGGACATGCCCCTCTAGCGGTTTCTAGGGTGGCTATATAATGCCCATCTTTACTTCTCTCTCCTTTATTTTTCTTATAAATACAGGGGAAGGTAGAAGAAGTTAGAGCAAAAAAAAAAGGAAAAAAAATTGAAAAGAAAAGAAAGAAGTAGAGAAAAAAACAAAAAAACAAAAGAGAACAAGAGAAGAAAAGAAAAAATAAAGAGGAAAAAAAGAAGAAAAATCCACCGTGACAACAGTATCGCCTCCACACCACCCCAGGTAACCTTCTGCTACCCTATTCATTTCCCTCTTACTCTACCCTTGCCTTTATTTATGTAAAGAACATGAACAATTCATGAACAATTCAAGTTCTGCAGCAAATGATAAAAGGGTTGGTTACTGTGTGCATATATAGTTATCCAATTATCGCATGTCTCCCGCGTGGTGATTTGATGAGCGATTTTTTATTTTGTTGCTTGATTTAAGATATTAAGAATCACCACTATTTATTAAAAGTTACTAAAAAATCCAAACTAGAAAATCTAAATTTACCACTAATTATGGTTAAAAAAAATATTAGCACTTCTAATTCTAACACATCCTAGCTGAAATAAACTATTTTACAATTTAATATAATTTAAAAATTTTAAATATTAATTAAATTTTAAAATTTTAATAAATCAATTATTAAATCTCCAAATATATGTAAAAACTTATTCTTACACTTTCAAAAAAAATATAACATAATTTTATTTAAACTATTTTACAATTTAATGTAATTTAAAAATTTTAAATATTAATTAAATTTTAAAATTTTAATAAATCAATTATTAAATCTCCAAATATATGTAAAAACTTATTCTTACACTTTCAAAAAAAATATAACATAATTTTATTTGTCCTTCCATATTTAACAATATTCAAATTAGATACTTAATTCTTTTTTTATCTTTTTGATTTTTATCATTCAATAACATAAATAAAAAATACAAACACACACGTACACTTTCTCATTATGTTTTTCTTTTTTCTTTTATTTTCTTTTCTTGTCTTTTTATTACATTCACACTACAAATAATAAAAATTCAATACTAAACAAATAAAATTACATCAAACAATTTAAAACTACTAATCAGCCCCTAAAACTCCAGGAATCCTTCTGGAACAGCATGAACAGTGGTGACACGTCTTTCCAAGCGCCAACGTCATCGAAGGTGCGTTTTCCCACGCGCCGCCGCACAAAATACCAGAAAAACAGGGGGTCGGCCGCAAATTCATCTCTTCTTCCCTTCCCTATCGGCGGTCAGGAAAATGACCTGCAAAACAACAGAAAACACAACAAGCAACTGCTTTAATCTTCTTTCATGGTTTTCAGATCTGCCTCTCTTCTCCTTCAGATCTGCAGATTAGCTTTTTCCTGGGTTTCGTTGTCTTCTCCTGCACTTTAAGTGGCTGGCGGAGTTGTTCTTGCATGTTCTTTCCTTCTTCTTCAAGCGACAGTTCTGGCTGTTGAGGAAGGAGTGCGGGTGGCCGGAGTTGCTGCGGGGAAGCTTCGGTGTTGATGGAGGTGAAGAGATCAGGTACGATGAAAAGGTGGCCGGCAAGAGGGGATAATAAAGGGGAACAGCTCCCCCCCTTTTTGGTCTCGACGAGCTGGTGGCTAAAGAAGGGAGCAGTTGAGAGGGTAAGATGACAGAAATCGGGGGGTGCTGCTGGACCTTTGACGAGGATGGCTGGTTCAGGTGGCTGGTGGTGGAGGCACCCGTGTTGTCGGTTGAGAGATGAGGGGTTGTCTTGTGGTGAGCGACTGTTCCCAGCAAAGGGATAGTGTGCGGCTGAGGTCGATTTGTTTGGTTCTTCCCTTTACCAAGAAGATTAGGAGACCAACAAGAGATGGGAGGGGCGGCTAGCCTCTGTTTTGACAGAGGCAAGGGGGCCATGGCCGGCTGGAATAAGGAAAATGGGGGAGCCTTATTTTGGTTTTTTTGGGAGCCCTCGGAGGAAGGGAACTCTCCTCCTTCCAAATGCCTGGGTGGCCCTCACTTTTTTTTTTTTTGTTAATACGGGTGTCTAGACCAGTTTGTATATATCACAATTAATTTTATGCATCTTAAAGTTAACAACCATGTAAGTTTCCAATAGCTATTATATAAACAACTAAAGATTCGAATCTGAAATTACAGAGAAAATAAACCCCTTAATTCTTTATCACTTAATCACCACTTAAATAATTAACCTTTTTTCTAGGATTATGGCTCCGGAAAAAATAAATTTATTTTTTTAGATTTAGGTTTTTCCCTCTCCTTTCCTTTAATTCTTTTTTCTCTCTGTGCCCTCTCAATCCCCCCATGAATCAAATTTTTGCCCCCCTTTTCCATATTACTGTAGCAACATTTATAGGAAAAGTATTCTTAAGTTTCCAAATTGGTCCCTCAATTTTATCTTTTCTTTTTTTTTTCTTTTGAAAATTTATTTTCTCTTTTTTTTTATATATATTTTTAAAATAAGCAATATCAACGTCTACTCAACAAGAAAAATCAATGATTGTAAAATTTATGCATTAAAAATTAAACGCGTTCAAAATATCTTTGAAAATTTAATTCTTTTAAAATGACGTTGAAAATGCTAAAAATGATGTAAATATATCATAAACCCCTTTTTTTTTGGGTTTTTCATTGTTTTTTTTTTGCTATTTTTGATTTTTCTATAAATTTATCAAAAACATGGATAAAAAATTAGGTAGCAACAACAGTAACCAACCTATTTGGATTTGGGCAAGGTCTAGCCCACCACTGTTTTAAAAAAAATTAATATATATATATATATATATTTCAAATTTGTGATGTCTCCGCATGTATTATTTTATGTTATTTTGTTTAATCTTAGTTTGTTTTTAATTATTTAAAAAAAATACAAATCTGATTTAAAATACCCAGTTTTCATCAAAACTTCTAAAAATACAAAAAATATATATTTTTGTGCATACGATCAAGTGTTTCAAAGCTAAAAAAATAATGTTGAGTTTTTCATACACAAAAAATAATGTTTTAGCATATATTTTGGCTTTAATAACTAGTTTACTAAAGTCAAGAGAATATTAACAAAAAATTTAAGAAAATAATAATTTGTTTTTTATCTTTTAGCATTCAGGGTATGATATTACATGTAATACATATTCTAGATATTAATTTTTTTTTCGGTTGTTAAAATGTTTAGGTTTTACTCTATAAGATAAGAACCTCCTTATAAAGGAAGACTTTTCTTAAACTTTAGATAAACCAATAATTAGAAAATGCAACCAAAACCTTAGATTTTATTGAACCATAAAATAATACAAGTTACCTAAGGCAGGATATATTTGAGATACTAATACCTTTTCTTTATACAACCAGTCTTTATACTTGATTTTTAAGATCAATTAGGATTCCTAATAATCAAAATATTAGATAGTGACTCTCATTCTATATTTTACTGATAAGAGACAAGAATTCATTATCTCTCTATATTTACTAGATAAACTTATATATATACATCTGAGAATGGATGATTGTCGTGACGTCATACACATGCAACACCTATCACTAGAAGAAGCGATGTCTTTAATCTTAAGGTCAAGTCTGACTCTATGAAGGTTCAATTGGTTTTGTTTAGAAGAAGAGGAAATTATTAAATAGAAGTACCAAGAATGACAATTTCTTATTAAAAAAGGGTAGAGCTTGCTTAAGAAATCTTCAAATATATTTTTATAGAGATCACTAAAAGAGAAAGAAAAAGAAAGAAAAAATAAACTTGTTCGTTTATAAAGAAAATAGCTTTTCACTCTCGTGGTTGGATAAATGACATGTCACATCATCTTAAATATTTAGAAATTCACTTAATTACTATGTTAATTGTAAGTTACCATTTTACTTCCCAAGGGACCTCTTCCAATAAGGACAAGTGATCTGGTCACAAGGATCATAATAGTTCTATGTGGGATAGATAAATCTCACGGGGAAAGTAAAAGGTCTTTCATTAAAGATAACCTTTCAAAATCCTTTCATATTGAATACACAAAGACATAAAGGACTACAATGGATTAATATATTTTATATACAAATCATTTGCTTAAGAGTCTTAGGAATAAAAAGGCTAAAGGTGATGTGATCACTCAATATGCATAAGCTTGACAAAATACCAAGCCTAAATGATGCAAGTCTAGTTTTATTTCCATGCCTAACACAACTTCTTAAGCTTGACTACATGTTGAGTCTAAATTATTACAAGTTTAACAAGGTGTTAAACTATAGCTCTCTTGGGCTTGGTTATATATTAAGCCTAAACGTATATAGATATTGTAAGATGTTAGACCCAAATATTTTAGGCTAGACTGGACACCAAACCCAAATACACATGGGTTTGAAAAAACACCAGACTCACGTCCCTTGGGCTCGGCTATATGCTGCATCTAAATAAATATGGTTTTAGCAAGATGTAAGACCTAACTCTATTAGGTTTGGTTATATGCCAAGCTCAAGTCTATGTAAATTTGACAAAATACCAGACCTAAATCCCTTTGACTAGGCTACGCATTGAACTCAAATGCACGTGAGTCTGACAAATTGTCAAATACATGTTTATTAGACTCAGTTACATACTAAGTCCAAACACATGGAGGTCTGACAATTGACAATAATACTACAAAAGAGCTATTCCCATCAATATTAATGTTACATAAGAAATAAGGTATAAATTTTTTTTATAGCTCTATTGTTTGTCTATCAACATGAATGATGTGTAAGGGTAATTCTCATCAACATTAACATTGTGAGAGAAGACATTTCCATCAATATTGATATTAATGTAAATAATTTTTTTTTATTAAGATATTTAAGAAATTTTTTTTGACTCATTGAGCAAAAAATAAAGTTTAAAATACCTTTCAAACCACTCAAGTAAATAATTCACAATTTTTATTCTTTTATTATACACTCTCAAAGCATTTGTTACACAAAAAACCAAGAACAAACATTCTTGTTATTAGAGTTTAATGTTATTCTCCTCATTCGTTATAATATTTTACTATAAAGTCAAAAGTCTTAATTATCATAACTCTAAATAAATACTAATTTGTAATAACTAAAATTTTTATCATCAATCCTTTATTTTTTTAATTTCTAGAAATAAAATACTAATATAAATATATAATCATTCACTTTCCAAACATTTATACTTTATTATTGAATATATTAGATGTGTGTTTGACTTGAAGATATAGTGACTTTTTTCTCAAGACACAACTATTTTAAAACATAAATCACACTTTTAAAAACTAAAAACATATTTTTTATGTAAACTCCATGAAAAAAAATAAAATCAAAGCCACCTTTGAATTTAGCATCTTTTGAAGAGATGAATAATTTAACAATTTTTTAAATATTATTTTAGAAAATACATTTAATTTTATAATTAAATTAATAATTATTTTATTCAAAATTATATGGTATGTTGATGACTAGATGGTTTTATCCATTTGGAACTTATTTTATAGTATAATTGTGATTGTTTTTTAAATAATTTTTATATTACAATATGTGTTAATAATATTTTTTTATTTTTTAAAAATTATTTTTAATATAAATATATTAAATTAATTTGAAATATATAAAATATATTAAATTTTAATAATTGTTTTTTAAATTTTCTGCAATGACTATTAAAACTAGTCAGATTTCAATAGGTACTCTAGGAATATTTACCGAGTTTCAGAGAAAGTCGTCGGTGACTCGGTAGCAGAAAAAAAGAAGAAAACCAACATCACAACACAAAAAAGGTAAAGAGAAGAACCCTCATTTGTTGTTTTCTCCAACACGAAGAGAAAGAAAGAAGAGAGTAAGAGGAGATAAAAATGTCCGAGGCAACAGGTCAGCCACAAGAGGAAGATAAGAAGCCCAACGATCAGTCTGCTCACATCAACCTCAAAGTGAAGGGCCAGGTCTGTTTTTCTTTCTTTTGATTATGTCTTCTTTCTTTGTTGTGGGTTTTTGTTTCTGTTTCATCCTTACATATTTTTGGGTTTGGTTTTTCTCTTTTAATGTTTTTGTTTTGGTTTACAAACTGTTACATTTGGGTTTTTTTTTTAATTATTTTTTTTATCATTGCTTTTTGGGACGTTATGCTAATGCAAAATTCATATGGGAGTGTGGGTATTCACTATTATTATGCTACAAATAATGCTTCACCAATTGAGTTGTAGTGTTTTGGGAATTGTATTGCTTTTCGAAATTTGAACGAGACTTCCATTTTTTGAGTTAGGCCTGCTAGGTAATAGTTAAAAAACTCTTCTTTATCATATTTTTTAGTTCTGGATTCTAAATGGGTTGTGTTCAGGAAAAACTCCTGACGAAAGGGCGTGGTGAGGATTTGTTCACTTGTGGTGCAACTAGTCTTTATGGGAACATCGATTTGGTGTCTTGTTTAGAAGCAGTTGTGCGTGAGAGAATCTACGCTGCTTCAAAGATGAGTGGAACAACTTCTAGTAGTTGCTTACCTTGTGTTTCTTGATTGTTCTACATTTGAATCGTGATTATTGTTATAGATGTGGAAATTTTATTATTGAATATTTAAATCATTGAAATGACAAGTTTCAAGTTCCATTTTAATTGAATTTTTATTGTGGGGGGAGTCCATGCTAACTCTTATAATTTTGATGGTGCGAGGTGTTAAAAGGTTGTAATTCTTGTTGTTAGACTCCTATTTTCGAGAATATGCTGATTAAACACCCATTTTTAACTTTTTTGGTAGGATGGAAATGAAGTCTTTTTCAGGATCAAAAGAAGCACGCAGTTGAAGAAGCTGATGAATGCCTATTGTGATCGTCAATCTGTTGAGATAAACTCAATTGCCTTCTTGTTTGATGGTCGCCGTCTTCGTGGAGAGCAAACTCCTGATGAGGTATCTTTCTTGCACACAGTTGCACATTTATAGATATAAATGCATGGGTTATAGACATTTAGTTAATGCATATATTGCCTTTCATTTTTTCCTTGCATCTGCAGCTGGACATGGAGGATGGGGATGAGATTGATGCTATGTTGCACCAAACTGGTGGTGCTGTGAAAGCAAGTGATTATACTTGATGGAAAGCTAATCTACTGGTGGATGTAGGTGGTGGTAGGGTCTTGGGAGTGTTGTTAATGGACATATTTATGCTGGTCTTGTTTTGCTAAATGAGCTCTCATTAAGAGCTTTGACAGTAACTAAGCTATCTTAGTAGGATTTGGATTTGCAATGTTTGGTTTGTTGGGACATGGCTCCTCTTTCTTCGCTTGCTCTCTCCCGCTTCACTTCTCCATGTGTTCTTTGTTGCTGTTGTTGAGGGCATCAACTGGGAATGATATATCTGACATCCTTGATTGTGAAGGAGTTTAAAACCATTTGCAGTTGTAAGTGTGTGGATGGGGTTTGGGCAGTTCTGTTGGTGTGGTGGCTACTAGATAAAAGCAGTCTTCCACCCCATGAAATACCCCATCCATAATCGAATGAACTTGGTTTCAGAACTCGTAAACTTTTATTTTCAAGTTCTGTAAGTTGTTATACACTGGGAAGGCTCTGGCAGGAGAAAAACAATTTTCCATCATTTGAAATATCACTTCTAGGCTGTTGTTATACCCACCGTGAGATTCCTCATTGACGGAAGGCCATTATTGATGCCTGCTTGGGAGTTGAAAGTTTTTCACCCCGAGCTGTGTAGAATAACTGAAGTCGGGGTTTGTTCGGAAGAAATGTTCTCACTAGAATTTGCTCATGCGGTAACTACTAGCATACCTCAGCCGCACCTGTAGTGGAGCGAGGAGTGAACAGAGTTTCTTATATCTCGTCTCTTGTTTTAACAAAATTTTCATGTTCTTATTCTTTCCCACCTCTTAGGATTCATGATATACTTGCTATGTTTCAGAGATGAATGGATCATGGAAGCGATTGATAACTTATGATTGCTTCAACGAGCTATTGACCCTCGGAGAAAAGCTTGCAGATTTTAGTAGACCCCATCGCCAATTTGTAAAACCCTGCAGTTTGGTGCTTATCAACCAAATTCTTATCACGAGGTTGTGCTTGCTCCGATACCCTAAGTATGCTCAGAAAAACTTCCATTTCTTGCAATAATTGGTTTATTGCCTCAACTTGTGAATCTCCTGGAAAGTAAGGTGGAAGCAAGGAGGAGCTTACCCATATAATACCACAAAAGGAGACGTCTTTATTTGTGAAATGACTATTGGTATTATACCAGCACCCGGCAAGAGGAAGCCACTCGCCAATTCTTAGGTGCTGATGAAGTCATTCACCTGAGATAAGTTCGCCGGCACTGGTTTACCACCTCAGATTATCAATTTAGCAGTGGAAAAGTGAAAAGGAACTCCTCGCAAAGCAAATAACTCTGGCCCAATTCTACACATCAAAATCGGATCCTTATCAGACAAAATTACTGGGCAACCCATGAACTTTAACCACAGAATCCATGAAAGTTTGAGCATCTATAATAGCAGTTTAGGGATAAGTTAATGCAGCAAAATAAGCATGCTTTATTAAACAGTGAACCACGACAAAAACCACTCTCTTTCCATAAGAAAGTTACAATCATGTCCATGTTTGTGGAGAGAATTTTCCAATATGAAGCTGAGGCTAGTTTCTTATTATTACCTCCCCCACATCAGCACCATGAAATGATGAAATTAGATTCTTCTAAAGATCAGCATCATGTCCTGCCACAAGCTTTCCTTTTCTGGGTTATTGATCATTAGACCAAGCATGCTTAGATTCTGAAGATGGATTACTTTTCAAATGATCAATGACAGACTTCAACTAAGGATCATTGTACCAAAATGCTATCGCTTGGAAAAACATTATTGGAAACAGATGATTAGGCCAACACTGATAATTATGCACTAGGTACTCTTTATAGAACATCACTGGTATTTAGTTGTTTAATGTTATGTGTCTTTAATGTTATGTGTCAGAACCATTTTGAGTTGAGATTGTGTAACTGGTAACCATTAAATTAATTTAAAATTTAAAAATAATTCAAAGGGCTTAGCAATGAACCATATCTTATGGTTATACCAATGTAGATTTGCACTTGGTTTCCCTTCTTCTTCTTCTTCTTCTTCCTTTTTTTTTTTTTACATTTTAGTTATTTTTTTTATCATTCAATTCAATATTGTGTTGATTGAGATTTAAGGTTGGTAATTTTTTACATTTATTTTCTATATAGTTATCACAGTTTTAAAAACAGTATAAACCCTTGACCAAAAAATCACTAAATCAATGTTAAATAGGATAGTGTTTAATTAAGAAAATGATAAATTAAAAAGAAAATTATTGTGATTTGGGATGCATCTCTAGTAAATTCAATTAAATTTTGGATAAGATAAAATCTTCAATTAGCTAAAATAATTATATAAAAGAATTTCTTTTATAAATTAGGGTGATAATAATAATAATAATAATAATAATAATAATAATAATAATAATAATAATAGTGTAATTCTAAATAAAATAATTTATTATTTTTACACATAAAAAACGTTGATTATAGGTATAAACCCAAAGTACAATCGCATAATTTTAACTAGAAGTGGTGAAAACTCCTAGAAAGATTTTATAATGATTATAGATGGTAGTTCTTAATGAATTAGTTTAAAAATCATGATTATTAAAGTAAATAAAATAGTATGCAAATTCAAATTTTAGTGTAAAATTACCTATTGTCTAGTTTTACAATCTTAATCATATATTTTCCCTATTGTTTTGGCAAACAACCTTTAAGAGAGCATATAAGACTTGATTTTGCTTATTTCTTCTTCAAATTAGTGTTTAATCTTTCAAAATTTTGGGCTTACAAAGTGTGTAACGATGTTTATACAATGAAGAACAAATCATAAGGAGAAATTATAGAGAGAAAACATGATGGAAGTGTAGAGAAATTTGAGAGAGGAAGCTTGTATTGAAAAGGGAGAGAAAATACGGTGGAGGGATTGACAAGAACTCTTTTAATTGAGTTATTCTAGTAAAGAAAAATGACTTTTTCTTACTTCTATGTTGTATATTGTTTAGTGGTGAAGGGGAGGAAATCCCTAATTTGTGAATTTTTAGGGTTCAAGCAAAATTATAAATAGAATCATGAAATTATATAATAATTAGTTGGTTAAAGTGTAGATTACATTAGTTAAGACTTTTAAAGATGGAATTGAAAATGAATTTGGGTAAAACCAAACATTAAATGGCTGACCATTGTTGGATGATTTGGGAAGAATTGGAAACTTGATTAAATTTTATTGATTTTGATGTATTAATGATGATAAAGATACTTTACAATTGTTTATGCTAAGTTTGAGTTATGATTGATGTATTGGGAAGGTTTAAATATAGTTAAAGTTATATAAAAGGATAATTATTTTGAAATACCCATTATGCAAAAGGATTTAAAGTTAGACCACACAATATAAACATAAGTTAATGAAGGACTATTATATTAGAATAAACATTAATGAGTTTGGGCTAATTTGAACAACATGATATTTGTAATTGTGAGCTGCTATGACAACCAAAAATGTATAAATTTAGGGGTTGTTTTGATAGCTTAAAAGTGCATAAATAAGGGTTGTCATTGCGGTCGTAAAAGTGTGTATATTTAGAAACTATTATTATAGCTCTTGTGTGTATGATATGAGCTGCTATAGGAGCTACTTATATGTGTGTTTGTGAACTATTATGAAAATTATGAGTGTGTGTAATTGTCGGCTATTATAGTTGAAAAAATATAAGTCGATGTGTGTGTGTTATTGGTTGAGAAAATTGGTAAATATATGTTTTAATGTTACAAAAAATATTAATTAAAAAATAGATTAAATTATATTATAAGGTTTTGTATGTTTGATTTTGAGTGTGTAAATGATTGTTGATGTGTTTAGAGGAAATTGGGTATGTTTAAATACCAAGTATATGATAATTAGAATCTAATGCCACAAAGTGTATGATTAGATATTAAACATTGAAATTCATCGATAAAAAAACTAAGTCATTTAAACACTGAAATTCATAGATGAAAAATTAAATCATTTGAACATTAATTTATTGACAAAAAGACTAAACAAAAAATTAGTTTGGACATTGAAACTAATTGACAAAAAACTAGTTCATTTGGACATTGAGACTTATTGGTGAAAAATTAAGTTATTTGGATATTAAAATTCATTGACAAGAACAACTTAATAGCATAAAACATATATATGTATGTTTATGTGTGAGGGGGAGGGGGGCACTCACTAAATTAATAAGCAAGAAACATACAAAACAAGCAATATGAAATTATGATTATGATTTCACAAACAGCAAACGAATTCATATAACTTATGGATGATTCTAAACTCACAAATTAAAGCAGTTGAATTCAATATTAATGAATCATCATGACCCAAATACCCCAAATATAACATTAATACATATATTAGATTGAATTAAATAGCAGCAAGCATAAAATTGTATGCTAATACAAATTAGGGGTGAGCATTTTCGGTTTGGTTTGGTTTTTATCTAAAAAAATAACCAAAATAAAATTTTAAAAAACTCAAAAATACAAATTGGACCCGAATTGGAACTAGGTCAAATCAACCGATTTTGGTTCGGTTTTTTAATAGAAAAATCAGAAAACTTGTATAATTTTTTAGGACTTTTTTTGGGCTTCTAGATGGGTTTGTGATAACTTTCTAATTAGGCTTATAATTAATGTTAATATGATTTAATTTTGTTACAAGATTCTATAATATATTTAATATTTTTTGGCATTGAATATTCATTTATATTAAATTATTAGTGCTAATATTGTGTTCAATATGTTGCAAGTCTTTCTAATATTTGTGTTTTAGACTCCTCCTGCATCATTGTTTAAATAACACACACCAAGTTAAAATTTAAATTACAAAACATTGCTTTCAAAAGGGCTTAAAAAAACAACAACAAATAACCTTGCTATGAAAAATAAAACACTTCATGCAAAAAATACAAATCTTCATTATGCACATCATCTCAATTGAAAAGCACATTAAGATGACAAGAACATTGCACTTTGATTCCTTAACACTATTAACATCAAAACCTGGAAATCAAGATCTAAAATTATAACCTGATAAAATAAATTAGAATATGTAAAAATAAAAAGTAGTATTTTACCATTAAAGTAACTTTTGAACTAATTATCATCCATTCCTAGATGTAACTTTTCACCAAATTCTACAAAATAAAAAGTTAGACATGTTAGATGATTGCAAATGATTTAATTAATAAATCACAAAATAAAAGGTGCAAGTCTATAAAAAAAAATTACTTAACTCAAGGTTTTCGTAGGTTTCAAGATCCTTTATAAAGCTTCTAATATCAGTTGCAATTGATCCACGATGCAACCAATTTTGACAACAAATGAGTGCTTGAACAATTGCTGGAGATAAAGAACTTCAAAATTGATCAAGTACACAACTGCCAGTGCTAAATACGGATTCAGAAGCCACTATAGATATAGAAATAACCAAAACATGTTGTGCAACCTTTGAAAGTGTCTTATATTTCAAAGCATTACTTTTCCACCAACCTAAAATATCTAACTTATCATCATTAGGTTCCTTACAACCATCAATCAAATACCTCTCAACCTTCTTTTTATTTTCCACACTACCAACCTCCTGCAAATGTCTTTTGAATTAAGCTAAAGTGTTAACATTTACCTCCACATCATCAATAACATTAACATCTTGTTTATGCCTATCATTATCCACCATTTCATCAATTTTTAAATAAAATTCATACAAGCTCACCAAAGTATCTTTCACCATATTTGTTAGCAATTATGCTTTGTCATGATCATATAAATCACCAAAACAAAATTTTGCATATTTCAACTTGAAATGTGAATCTAAGACATTAGCCACATATAATAAAAAATTATGATTTACTTCACAACCCCAATATTTCTCAAACTTTAATATCATATTCATTGTCATTCCACTTAGAATATTATCTTTATTTTTACACAATTGCAACAAGTTTGTATGCATGTAAATCAATTCATTGAAGAAAGAATTTGGTGTGACATGCAATGAGCCAGAAAATCTCAATGTAACCATATAAAAGATTTTTAAAAACTTTATGAAAGTTCTAGCATTTTCTCAATCCTCCAAACTAGGTGGTCCTATATTTTTTTTATTCCCCTTTGAATTAACCTCCAAAAAGTAACTCATATACCTAGGTTCTTTTTCACCTAACCTTACAAATATTTTTTCAAACTTTTCAGCAGCTTCTAGTATAAGATAAGTTGAATTCTATTGAGTTGAAACATCTAAACACAATGATTTCTTACACTATATATACAACTTTTCAGCACACTTCTTAGATGCAAGTTGCCTTGATGGTGAAGATCTCATAAACCTAATTGCATTTTGAATCTTAACAACTGAAACATTAATCTCTTTCAAGCCATCACACAATACGTTTTACAATGTGTGCACAACATCTAACATGCAAATGCTTATTTGACAATATATTAGTTGGCTAATTTTTCATCACATTCTTTAAATATAAAATAGTCACATTATTAGAGCTTGTATTGTCTACTGTAACAGTCAATAATTTATCAATCCCCCACTCCAACAAACAATTCTCAATAATTTGGCCAATTGTCTTACCCATATGATTGGAAACTTGATAAAAATTAAAAATTCTTTTATGAAAATTCCACTCATTATCAATCCAATGAGCTGTTAAACACATATAATTAATATTTTGGATTGATATCCATGTATCTGTTGTTAAGCACAATCATTGACCCTTAAGAGCTATTCTCAATTTATCCTTCTCTTCAATATAAAATTTCAAATAATCTCTCATAATAGTGAAACGAGAAGGAATGTCAAATTTAGGTTGCATAGTCCTAGCAAACAATTTAAATCCTCGACCCTCCATAAAATTAAAAGGCAACTCATCAATTATAACCATCTTTGCTAGTGCTTGTCTACATTCATCATAATTATAACCTATTGCCTTAAGAGTTTCCATATTTTGTTCTCCCAATTCATCCTTCTCTATCTTAGGTTCTAATACCAAATTTTTTTGTTTCTTATCAACCACAAAAGGGAACGTTTTACATGCTTGTAAATGACTCTGTATATTACATGTGCCATTAACAATAGTATGACATCTATAATGTTTCCCACAATAATTATATTTAGCTCTAGAGGACTTTTGTAAAGTGATCCTAAATTTGTGACTTTTTTTCATCATCAACATTTCTTTTCTTTGATATAAGGACTTGAGGTTGTTTACCTTTTATATTTGTGGTGGATACTGCAGTGGTTGATTCTGTGTTAGTTTTTGAAGTTGGAGAATTGATTGATATTGGTGTAGTGTCTGTAGATAAAACATTTTGAATTTGAGGATTTTCCATCTGTTATTACATAATGAAAACATGTTAATAACCATAATTTATAATAGACTTAAATGTACTAAAATTCAAAGAAACTAATAGAAATTAAATGCACTAAAATTCAAAGAAACATGCATAATGTTTTATAGTCAAAACTAAAATTATGGACACGCTTAAGCTAACACATGATTTACATCCAAAAATTAGGTTGCAAATCTAAAATCACTAACACATAATTCTCAAAACAATTAGAAAGTTAATCATGGTCACTTAATAGAAACAAAATCTGTACATAATAGGCTGCAGAGAAGAAGTGGTTTTCAGCCACTTCCAATTAAGACAAAACCTTGGTGGTAAGCTTATATTCCATGGCTCAAAATTTTAATCACCTTAAAATGACAAGGTTAATTTAGGTATAACTAATGCTAAAGGTCATATTGGGTTTACTAAAGCCTCTTTCACTAGTATATCCTTCTAAAGGCTATCAATAATCGTTATGCATGTCACAATATCTGGTTGGCGACCTTCATTGTCCATTTTCTTTAGCAAGTCAAACAGTGATAGGGGTCTTTCCTAAAGATAAAGAACCTATTCTTGATAATTTATTTTCTAATAGTTTTGTTTTATTAAATTGCACTAAAAATACAGAAAGCTAGGAAGCAATGTGCAGGACAACATCAAAATTCAAACTAACTGTATATCTTCTAAACCAATTAGAATAACTTCAAAATTGATTAACTAAGATAAATGTTCAACACTACACTAGTAACAACAAACAGTATCAACAAACAACAACCTATTATTACAACATCAAAGGCAAATAAACTCTTTTAAAATGACAGCAAACACGTAGATTCTTAAGATTTGTTTTAGCAAAATAGGAAGGAAAGTTTCTAGCTTTTTTCACGTTAGAATCCAACAGAAGTGATTACAGGATTTCTTAAATAAAATGATTAACAACAAAAAAGAACTTAATTGTCTTTCTCGAAAAATCACCTTAAAGCTTAAGTAGAAGTTACAGTGAAGAGAAATATAATACCCAACTTCGAATGCTTTTTATTTGATATGAATTTATAATGGTGCACCACCATATAAGTTATTACAGGCAACCAAAAACATCCTTTCAATTTATTTTATTGTTACAAAAACTAATAACAGAACATGACCATTGGTTTTGATCCCATTTTTGTAGCAATTGATTACTATGTAACTAGATATAAAATTTAATGAGCTGCTACATGAAAGCAATTGATATAATATTACAAATCACGATCAGGATTAAGAGATTTACTTGTTTAGCTTGTTGGTAGCGAGTAGCGACTGCGATCTGTAAAGAGAGAAGCAATAACTTCACGACTCTGAATGGCTAGTTTGAAGATGAAAATGGTGTGGGAGAGTGATGTGGTTGGTTGTGGATGAAGATGGATTAACTTGATTTGAGTGAAAGTGGACGATCTATGAGTGAAAGTGTGAATCGTTAGGGACTAAAGGTTGAGGCACTTGAGGGAGGCAGAGAACGACTAAGAACTAAGGAGCAAAGAGAAGGACAGATGCTAGGCAGCTAGGGTTAAGAAAAATAATTTGTTTTTTCTGTATTTATAATACCCCCTTAAACCAAACCAGTTTGGTTTGGTTGGGTTTTTTCTGGTTTCTGGTTTCTGAAATCAAAACCGAACCTAACCAAAACTTTTTGAATAAATTTTAATCGATTTAATCAATTTTTTTTTTATAGTTTGATTTTTTTAGTTATTTTTTTCTTGGTTTTTTTGATTTAATCGGTTTCTCAATTTTTTTGCTCACCCTTAACATAAATTGACCTGCTTTACAATTTACACAATCAAAATGACTCAATAAACCTAAATATAAATATAGAAAATTGGTTTATCTCCAACCTAACACTAGTAAACTAAGAAAAATATCATTGACATAAACTAATACAAAAATTAAAGATTTCATAATCAAAACTAAAACCCAAACAAAAGATTTCCAAATGACCTCAAACTTAATATTTGATGTTATGATACCATAATATCCAATTATATTAATTTATATTTGTTTTCAATAAGTTTTGATTCAATCCCCCTTATAATGGTTATTAATGACCATAATTGAAACATGGAATTTTTTTTCAACATCTTTCATCTTTTCTTTTATATATATATATATATATATATAAAGTGACTTGATAGTAGGTAAAATTTGATAGAAATGATTTAAAAAAAATGCTAGTTGCCACAAATAGTTAGTTTTAATAAAACAAGGAAAATTGACATAAAAACTTAAATGATAGTAAATTAAAAGGGATATAACCTGATTTGTAGATCCAAGCTTTGAAAATAACTAATACGAACCCCATGATCATTTGATAACTTAACTCATAATAAAGATTAATAACACATTTAAAACGCTAAAAATCAGGTTGTAGAATAGAAAGTATAACACAATAATTACCTTGAACTAAGACATCAATACTATTAAAAATAAAGCCCCTACCTAATGATTATAATGAATCATTAATGAGAAGTATAGAAAATAATGTCACGAAAATAATTATCTTTTGATAAGTTGATTTTCAGTCTATTTAAAAACCAAAGAGTGAGAACTCTCTCAAACAACATAAAATTCATTTATAAAAGTCTAGAACCCATATTTATAGTTGTACAGAAATAACCCCTGTACTAGTGAAAAATATGATTTGACGTGAAAATACAAATAAAATACTTAAAGTTTGTGAATTAAATAACAAAAACCTCATTCTTATTAATTGTCATTATTCCCTTATATAGAGCATGTTTGTTGCCCATTTTGTCTAATGATGATGTTCACATGTGCTAGTTGTCGAATACCTTTAGAGGGTTATTTGTTGTTGCTGGTTGGTTCTTATCATTATTTGTATTAGTGGGTTGGTCTGTATCAATTTTTACCCTCATGAAAAGTTATAACAAGCATGATTATACCACTCGTATCAAGATCTTTATTGATGCATCTACTAAGAAGATGATTCCACCACGTGCTTTTGTCATGTTAACACTCCTTACTATAAGATTTTTTTTTTAGTGTTGAAACTCTTTTAAGTATCCTTGTTGGATCTCTGGTGTCTAATGTTTAGATTGCTATTTATGCTTCCAATGTTGGTGGTGCATAGGATAATGCCAAGAAATATATCAATCTTGATGCTTTAAAGTATGAAAAATCTATTAGCCGTAAAGGATCATGTCCATATAAGGCAATTATTATTGGTGACACCAATGAAAATTTATTGAAAATACATATGGATATTTTCTTAACATCTTCATCAAATTGATGACCGATGAATCATCCGTTTTTGCCCTATTCTTTTCCATACAGGTTTTGATCCCATGGAAAAGTATTTCACATTTGAATACAACCTAAAAGTTTGATGATGATATTCATCTAAAGCTTCCATAATTTTCTTATGAGGATAAGAGCATTTTAAAAAAAGAGAAATTGTCACAAGTTGAATTTAGTAGATCTTGATTCTAAAAGGAAGAAAGAATTGCATTGGAGAGAGGGTTTGTTTCCAAATTAAATGATCATTAAACAATAAATCGTTAGGATTTATTTCATGGCAATACATTATATTTTAGTTGGTACATGGTTCGTTGAGAAAGAAACGTCATGTATGGCAAGAAGAGAGAATTTAGGTAGTTATTTTCTCATGTAAGATTTTATAACATAATTGATAAGGCTTGAGATAATGATGAATAAATTTAGAGAATCTTTATCTCTCTTTCTCTTGTTCTTGTTCTTCCTTTTATTTTATAAATGTTAACTACTATAAGCCATTTTTTACCTTGACAATAAGCTCCCAAAATTCACCAAAACACTTGAAAGAAATCCTGGTAGGAAAAATTCAAATTAAGCTTGATCCAGTTTATCAGGGTGTTCTCAATATAGATTACCAACATGCTTGGTTGGTGAATTGTGTAAAAACATGTAATTATAAGTTTATTTCTTCTTTTCTTGCAATATATATTTTTAGTGATGACAATTGATACTTTAAAATTGTTATTTGGCTTTAATAACATATTTGATAAAGTTAAGAATTACCCAGTCTCTCATGATGGTTAAAAATCTTCTTTTTTTCTTAATTTAGCTTTTTCTCTCAATATTTTTTGTTTCCTGATTATGAATGCATCTCTTCTATCAAGTAACATCACTTTTAATAGAGGTTTATGTGAAGAAAAAGACATCCAAATGGAAGTACAAGGCAAAAAAAAAGTTTTAAACATGTTTTTAGCACAAAAAAAAAACATTATGGTTCTTTACATTATTCTTTAAAGAGGATGTGGATATACTATTTGCACTTCATAGTCTATTTCACAATATACACGAATCTTGAATCCTAAGGCTTGGTGTGCCAAAACTTTCAAGTTGGGTTAATCTTTTTGCCAATGTTAACAATATTGCCATAAAAGTAGTAAGAAAATAACCTTCTAGTTTATATAAGACAAAGTTGAGATAATATCCATTACTAAAATTACATCTCAAATTTGCCTAAAAATTTCAACCCTAATCACCTAAAATTCAAGCTTTAAAAAGAAGAATAAAAAAGATAAGGAGAATTAAAAAAAATAAAAAAATAATAGAAAAGGAAGAAGAAAAAAGCATAGACAAAACAAATAACATTATTGTTATAAAAAAAATAAAATAAAATAAAAAGAGAAAAAAGACTTAAAAATTAGAAAAAAAAAGAAATACAAAAAAAATGAAAAAAGGTGAAAAACAATTATATATATATATATATCAAAAGAGGGAAGATGAAAAACACCTAGAAAACTGTTAAAGACTAGTTGGGTAGGATATAAATATGCACGGTTAGAAAAATTAGTAGTTTGATATGGATTAGTGAAAGCCTCTTGAATTGAAAAATTGAATTTGGGAAGGAAAATTCAAAATTGGATGTTTAAAGGGTCAATGAAAATTTTTCAAGGTTTAATTAAGTTTATTAAGGGTTTAATTGTTATAAAAATTAATTTTTAAGTTTAAATTAGGTTTTTATTGAAAGAAATTGAAGTCTAAAGATTAAATTATAATTTTAAAAGAATTTAATTTGATCAAAATAGAAGCTTAATTGCATCAATATTAAACTTTAGTTGTCAATTTAGGGCATCACTAAAGAAGCTCAAAATTAAGGACCAAACTGTAAAAGATACAGGACTTTAGTGATTGATATTGGTTAAATTAGAGGTCATATTGAAGAAAATAAAAATTTTATTTATTAATTTATTGTCAAAATGCATAAATTCATAAGCAAGGACCGGATTGAAAATGACGTTAAACCTTTGGGCTAACCATTAAGTTTGGTAGGGGTAAAATTGAAAGTTGAAAGGCAATTATAAGTTTAATTAAAAGAAATTAAAAGATCAGGAATTAAATTGAATTTTGATTAGATCCCAAATTAAAAACCTTAATTTCTCAGTGGTTAACCTATTCAACACATTGTTTGGTTGATGTTCATAACGCATCATTTGGGTGGTTCTGGGTTGATTAAGTTGATATCTTCAAACAAATAAATGTGAAGCTACAAACATCCAAATTAAGTAAGGTTGGATAAAAAAAAAATATATGCCTCCTCTACTAATTTCAATTAGTTTCTAATGATAATGAAGTCGGAGTTGCTTCATCAAAGCTTTGAAGTTGTTCAACTCAATCAACTATGATTGTAATACCTATTATACAGAACCATTGATTTTTTTTCCATCTATTCATGCTTTAAACCTTTTTAGTGGGTTCTTTTCAAGGATTATTTACGTTTCTCTCAAGATCTTATAGCCAGAAACAGCTCGTCGGTCTTCAAGTTTAACAAAACCACCAAAATCTTTACCATATTTATTGCAAAACCACCATTGCAAAACCAGCAAAGTCCAAAGATTTCAGCGGTTAAAACCAGCACAAAACCTCTCCATTTTAATAAGAGGTTAAGCATTGATCAATCATAATCAAATCTTGATTAAGAACCTAGCTTGAAACCTTATAAATACTTCCTGGAAAGTTAGAGCAAACAAGAAGATAAAAAAGAGAAAAAAAGAAAGAAAGGGTAAGAAAATTTTAATAAGAAAACTAAGTGTGAAGGTGCATGTATCTAGTACAAAGGTTTTTTAAGTTTTAAGTTTGGTAAAGCTAAACTTTATGAAAGAAAAACATGAAAAGATAGTAGCTATTAGTGAGCTTCAGAGGTATAAACTTCATCTAACCTATTATGTGATGTCCATGAGGCATATCTTTAGCCTGTTTTACATATTTAAATATGTTTATGAACTTGTTTTGATTTTATAATATTTTTTTTTTATTTTGATTAATGCATAAAATATTATTTTTTTCTTAATGAATTCTGCTTTGAGTGGTTGTTAATGTTTATTGGATATTTAGAAAATATTTGGATGATTATTTATGGTGAAATGAAATAGGTTAGGAATCTATCAGATATAGCAATAGGGTTGTTAGTGTTTTTTCAGGGTTGCTAATGCATATTCTAGGCTTTTAGGTTTTGGTCAAGTCCTTTTGAGTATCAAAATATCAAAGTGTTGGGTTTTTTTATTTGGTTTATAGTCGAACCAAAGATTCCAAGTTAACTCAATCAGGTTAAATTTGGGTAAAATGGGTAAGTTCTTATTCAATTCTCAATCTTTTTTATAACGTGATTTTTGTCTTAAAGGTGTGTGATATGATCAAAATATTAATATCTTCTTCCAAGTATAAAAGTGTCAAAGTAATAAATAACCCGGTAAGAACGAGATTGAACCACAAAAAGGTTAACTGTATAAACTACAAATAAAGAAATAACTAATAATAGAAAATAAGTTAAACAGAGTTTTGAGATATGATATTGATGTAAGGATTTAAATAAATATAAAATAATTATCAAGGTTAGATAATTCACTAATGATATTTTAAATAAGTATAATTTAAACTCTTTTTATTATTCAACTGGAAACCACACACAAAAAAGGTTCTAATCAGATTATAATTTATTAACATGATTATATTAATTATCTTATTTAAATAATGTCAATACTTGTAAATATTATTAGGTATTCATGGAGATAACTTATACTAACAATAAATTAAGTTCATTTTATAGCACAAATATCGGTTATATCATACAATTAGGCTATGAAAGTGTTTGTTGTAATAAGGGTTGTTCAACACAAATCTAGATTAACCATTTAACAAGTAAGTTATTAAGATTAAGTAAGATAATAAATATAAAACATATTAGTATCAAACATTAAAGTCTATGTTGATTTTACTATTCTTACACTATTAGTCTAACATTTTCATCTTGACATAATAAATCTAGCTAAATATTATGAACAAGAGAAACATAGATAAACAAGAGAACAACATGAATATATAAGTATAATAAAGAAAATAAAAGGCATAAACAGGATATTAATGAAAGCAAAACTTAAGCATTACAAAAAATATAAAGAGAGAGAGCATGAATATGATTTTGATTTGAAAACCAAGATGCCTATATGATGGAAAATGTCTCCTTTTATAGGCTAAAATTTAGAACTATTGATTTGATAACTAATTGTTAAGTGGGTGACTATATCTTAACTTGTTGACAATATTTATCTTCTTATCTGAACAAAACATCATTGCTAACTTAAGAATTTAAATAAATAGTTTTCATGAAATTCTACAAAATTATCTTAGGTTTCCAAAAAACAAGAATGAGGTCATTTGAACTTCTAGAACTCGAGATATGGGTTGAAGACTGAACATGGTCTAGGCTGTAAGATAGATTCCAACTTTTCTATTGTTGCTATAATTTGAACTTGAAAATGGTCCATTTCAATCTTAAACTCTCATGAAAGTTTTAGACTTATGTCTTAGCTTTCGTACATATAAACCATGCATAAATCCAAGTTCTATAGCTTTAGTTATGATCTAATAATTAAATTGTGTTATAGTGTGGATTGAAGCAGTATCTCTTTTCTAACCTACTCTTTGTCTTCTTAATTTTAGTAGTTAAATTCATCAATTAATCATTTGATTTATGTGATAGGTTTACACTTAAAATGAATATTTACCATAAATTAAAGGTATATTATATTATTAGACATATTATTATAAAACATGCTCTAGTTAAGAAGTTAATGATACTTTAAGTGCAAAATAATGATATAAAACCTTGATAAAAATACACTTTTAACTACTAATCAATGTGTTTGGCAAACATGTCCTTAGACCTATTTTAGTTGTTTTATCCAAAAGAAAATGGTTTTTTTTACCAAACAAAACCTTAAAAAATAAAAAAATAATAAAACATTTCCTTGCATATGAAACAAAATCCTAAACAAATATTGAAGCATGTATTAAAATTAAGAACACACACACACACACAATGAATTTTATAGCTAGTTTGTAAAATTTCAAAGGATTTTGGTTTATATTTCAAAAATATTAAAAACTTATTTTTGGCAAAGCAATATATTATTTACTTCTAATATAAGAATAAAAAACCTACAAATAAGTTAATATCCAAAATATTATTAGGGATAATAATTTATTATCATTCATTTTTAATATAAGAATAGAGAAAAAAATTTATTGGGTTGATATTCAAAATATTATTGGGAGTAATGCATCTTATTCACTTTTAAGATAAAAAAATAAAATTATGATAAATTTTATTTGAAATGATACAATAACCAAAAAATTTAAGTTTATCTTAAAAGAAACCTAAATGATAATTAAAAATATTTTAACCTGTGTCTTATGATACAAAAGTCACGGACTTTCAAGATACCAAAGAAAAAAGTGAAATTTCAATAATCAACAAATCTCTTTGGATTTCTAACTTCAGCTCCTTTATGGCATAAGAGTTGTGAATGAACCTGCTTTCTTCTAATATTTTTTCATGTCGGGATCTTTTAAACCAAATTCTTGATCTAGCAAACTAGGATTTTGTTAATTGTAGCAAATCCACCATAGTAGGCTAATAGAATTTAGAAATACCACTAGACCACAACAACAATAAAAAAAAATGATATAAGTTACCTTAAGTAAAATATAATAAGGACGTTAATACCTTTTATTTACATAACTAGTCACTTGTATAGATTTTTTAAAAATCAATTAGGATTTCTAATAATTATAATTCTAAGTGATGATTCTTTATCCAACCAAAAACCTTTCAACTCAGTTGGAAATGGTTTTCGTGATGTTATGTTGGTACAATAATTGTAATAATATTTTTTATATTAATTTTTTATTTTTTATTATTCTTTATTTTTTAAAAAAATTTAATAGAACTAATTACAATTAGATAGATATTGTTATATTTAAGATGTCATTTCATTAGAAATCATTCAATTATCATATGATAAAGTTACAAAAATAAAATAAAGAGTTTCAGGTATTATAGGTACTGTGAGATTAGATATTTTAATATGTTTGTATCTTTAAACTTTAAATTTAATCTTGGGTTTATATTGATATTTTTTTAATATTTATTAACATATATAATACTCAGTTTTTTTATTAAATATAAATGTTGACTTTTTAATTTATAGTTGAATGTGACGATAATTACTTATTCATTTTTCTACAATTAGTTTTTTTTTTTTTAATTCGGCTTTCAAGGTAACGTGGTATGAAAGACTAGTATTAAACTAAATAAGCACAACATTCTAAACTAAAAATAAAAATCGCTTTTAAAAGTTAAGAAACTATTCTAAATTTTATATTAAAGTTTTAATAAAAATAAAATTAAAATCATCATTAAAAATTCCATATCAATGGGGACAAAGTGACTTGTTTCCTAGAAAGACAGGAATGAGATGCTCTTCGGTCATCAACAGTTAAAGTACTTGCTTCGAGGTGTTTTAAAAATTTATTCCTCATGTAATATTTATATTATTGAACCCTACTTATTAAAATTAAATAATATAAAAATTGTAGATAATAAAATATTAAAAAATTTAGGTGGCAGATCTTAATTTTTAAAATTCAATCAATTTAATCTAGCTGTTATGCTATATACTCTTTTTATAAATAGCTTGTGGACTAATTATTTATTTTTATTTTATTTAAAATATTTTAGCTCTATTATTTTTTTTGTTAATAAGCTTTTTATTATTTTTTCAACATAAAAAACTTTTTTTTTCCAGAAAAGAATTTAAAGATAGTGCAATGTATAAAAATTAGAAATACTTGTAATTTATTTTATAAGCCTACCTCTATATATAAATTTATAAAAATTAATAATATAAATTTAAATCATAAATATTTATAAAAAATTTAGCATAACCAGCTATATTCAACCCACTCTTGTAAAAGAGAATCGAATATATAATTTATAAAATATGTTGAATATACCTTAGAAACTATGTCCATCAAGAACCTAATTTCTACCCACCACCAACGGGCCTTACAGCTCTGTCTATTATCCAATGGGCCTGTCTGTAATCGTATTCGAGCCGAAACCTTCTTGATTCTTTGTAAATTCTGAACTGAAGGTTGACAACTCGGTGCCGCACAACCTTTTATTTTTTTTTAAATTAATATTAAAAATATTTTTTTAAAAATAAAAAATATTATTTTAAAAAATAATTATCAAACCCGCATCTCTCTGAAGAATGATTGACTAACTTTCAGGGAAAAAACCCATGTCGGTGACGGAATATATAATAACAATAATAATTTAAAAAGTAAAACAAAGAAATAAAAATCCTGATTTCTTGTTTTCCCTTGTTCGGAGAGAGAGAGAGAGAGAGGAGAAAAATGTCTGGGGCAACAGGTCAGCCACAAGAGGAAGATAAAAAGCCCAACGATCAGTCTGCTCACATCAATCTCAAAGTGAAAGGCCAGGTTTGTTTTTGCTTGTTGATGATGTCTTTTTACTTTGTTATGGTTTTGTTTCTGTTATGTCTTTACATATTTTTTGTTTTTGTTTTCTTTTTCCCCGATCTATTTAGGTTTTAGCTCTGCAGTTAGTGTTAAATTCGGGGGTTTTTTTTTCCCGCACTGTATAACAATCAGGCGTTTTGGGGCTTTTTGCTCATGTGAAGTTCGTATGGGTTTTATTGTTTTCCGAGTGTGTTTATTATGTGAATTAAAATAATGGAGGTGTGGGTTTTCTTTGTTATTTTGCTAATGATAGTGGTTCACCAATTGAGAAGTAATGCTTTGGGAATTATAGTGTTCTTCACAATTTGAATAGCATTTTAATTGTTTCAGTTCTTTGCTAGGTGATCTGCTTGGTAATAGTTAGAAAGCTCTTCTTTATATTTTGATTTCTGGATTTTAGAAGGGTCATCTTCAGGAGAAACTCCAGTTGAAATCGCGCAGTGCCAGTGTTATCTTGGCTTCTTTAGGACAGTTTTGTAGTGGAAAATCAATGCTACTTTCAAAGACAAGTAGAAGAATTTGAAGAACTTGTGCTTTTAGTAGTTGCTCACCTTGTCTATCCTGGACGATGCCGGTGAATCGTGATTTTTCTCATAGATGTTGAAAATCTTTTGTTAGATATTTAAATCGTTGAATTACAAGCTTGAAGTTGCATATTTAATTGAATTTTTATTGTATGGTTAGTCCATGCAAACACTTGTTTTGATGATTCAAGATTTAAAAGTTTGTCGTGCTTGATGATGTTTTTAAGAGTCCTAGTTTTGAGAACATGCTGATTAAAGAAAGACGTGTTTTAACTTTCAATTTAGGATGGAAATGAAGTATTTTTCAGGATCAAAAGAAGCACACAATTGAAGAAGCTGATGAATGCCTATTGTGATCGCCAATCTGTTGAGTTCAACTCAATTGCCTTCTTGTTTGATGGGCGTCGTCTCCGAGGAGAGCAAACTCCTGATGAGGTATCTTTCTCATACAACATGCTCATGCACACAGTTGCACATTCATAAGATTATGGACAATAAGTTAACGCATATACTGCCTTTCATTTTTTTCTTCTTTCTGCAGCTGGACATGGAGGATGGGGATGAGATCGATGCTATGTTGCACCAAACTGGTGGCGCTGTGAAAACAAGTAATTAATGCTTGATGGAGAGCTAATCTACTAGGGCATGCGGTGGTACTAGGGTCATGGGATTGTTGGCAGTGAACATATCTATTCCGGTCTTGTTTTGCTATATCAGCTCTCACCAAGAGCTTTGACAGTAACTGTACTATCTTACTGGGATTGCATTTGCAATGTTTGGTTTGTTGGGATATAACTCCTCACTCTTCTTGTTCTCTCCCTCCTTACTTCTCCATGTGTTATTTATCACAGTGATTGAGGGCTCTAAAAGGGTATGTTTTATCTGATCTCCTTGAATGTTTAGGAAAGTGTGTAGGTGGAAACCAATCGGCCTTCCACCCAATGAAATAAAAACTACATACATCTTCTAATGAACAAGATTTCAGAACTTCGGAATTTGGATTTTCAAGTTCTGGAAACTGTCATATAGTGAGAAGAATCAGGAGTGAGAAAAGCAAACCTCCACCCTTTGAAATACCACGGCCGGGCTGTTATACCACCGTAGGACTCGTCAGAGATGGCAGGCCAGTATTACTGCCCGCTTGGAAGTTGAAAATTGTGACCCAACGCCGTGCGTGTGGTTCTAGAATACCTAAAGTCGGGATTTGCCTGCAAGGACAAGCTCTCTACAGGATCTGCTTTGCTGTAGCTGCAAGCATAGCTCAGCCAGCAAGGAGTGAACATATCGGTTTACCTTATCTCGTCTGTAGCTTGTACGAATTGAGTGTCTGCCATGTTCGATGCTCCTATGATCTAGGATGTACCTGCTATGTTTCAGATACGTGCATTGCCCAGCTGCGTAGGAACCAAACAAGAATTTCTGTTCTGGCATAATCAGCGTGCAAAAACGGCTGTCAGTTATGTCATCCTACGTAATCAAGGGACAGAATGTCGGATGGTGGATAAATTAGTCACCTAACATATAATTTACAATCACATCAATTAAATTATCATCGTGCATGTAAGGGATAAAATGTTGGATAAATTGAGTAATTATCATAAAAAAAATAGCAAATTAGTATCATAACAGAAAGTTTGAATGAAATATATTGTATTTCTAAATCAAGATATTAATTAAATATTTTTATAAAAAATTATAATAAAATTTTAATTAATATTGCAGTTTACAACTACAATATCAATTAAATTTAGAATTAATTAGTTGATTAGTTCATAATGATTAGTTAAATTGATTGATTAATTAATTTGAAAAAATTAATTTGAAAATAATAAGAAAAATCACAAAATTATCAAAATCAAGGCTCTAAGATATTTTTTAAAATCTAAAAATTTAATAGTTGGATCATTCTGATTTGTCATGATCAAAACTTCTCTTAAGCTTATATCTATCTTATTGGTCTATAAATATTTTTGTTAAATCATTCATACTTGACTACTCAGAATCATTTGTTATTGCAAACTCAACTATGTCATTGACATTTATAAAATATATTTAGAAGAAAACAATTCATAAAATTATAGTTTTTATATAAAATGATCAACAGAACCAAATCAACCGGCCAATCAATTAAGGAGATTAACAATTAAGTTACATGTTTAAATATCATTATTCTGAAGCGCAACAACTATATAATTACACTTAGAAATATCAACATTTAGTAAACAATGTGCTTCTAAAGCATGACAAGATGAAAATATGCTAGTTCATCAAATTTTTTCAAATGATATTATTTTATCAAAATTTTTAAGCAATTGTGCCAATTTAAAAAAAATCATAATGTTTGGGATTATTTATTTAATAATAATAAATTAAGTTAAAATTATATTTTAGATAAAAAAAAAGAGAGAGAAAGAGAAAGTCTTTTAAAACGAGTTTTTTTTTTCTAACAAAAAAAAGTGCAAGTCAAGGAGAGAGAGTTTCATTATGTAGAACTTCATATTTTTAATCTTGAGGTTAAAAATACACTAGCTCCATATTATGCTAAAAGAAACCTCTTTGGTGGTCTCATTTGTTTTCAATAATTTTATTTAATTAACATTTTCTTCTTTTTTGTTTATATTTCTTAAATTTTTAATGATTTTAAATTTTAAATTTTTTAGTTTTCAAATCTTACAATAAAAGGTAAATTAATTAAAATCAATATAGAGATCGTAATATAAAATGTTTGTAAAAAAAAATAACTTTTGAGTTATTTTGTCCCTTTCATCCCTATATAAAATAAAAATATCCTTAAATAAAGATAAAATTTTATTTTTATAAGTTTCTATGTGATGCCCCAACTATCTCCATTTTTAATGTCCCGAGCATCACCATCTTACAGATTAATAGCTATTTAATATTCATATTAACCCTCAAGAATATAGCTTAATTAATCATATCTTAAATTTATTTTTTAAAAATTACTACTTTAAGTTTATAAATTTTAAGATAATCAAAAACTTACATGATAATTAATTTTAAAACTTATTAAATTAATCGAGATGTATGCATGATACTCTAAATACTAGCGTTAATAATATATATATAACTACATAATACTTTGATAACTATACAAGCTGCTCACATCTTAAACCTGAAACCGTTATCGTATGGAAAGAAATTAATACAACACGAAACAAACGAAAGAAGAAAGCTCTCTCTATGATACCTCTCTGAATAGTTGCAGAATCTCCTGCCTGTTTAACCCAGCCGTTGTTGTTTCAGTTATATATTTGTGATCAAATGCACTTTATAGTGTAAGGCAGGCCCAGCATCCAACGTATCGTCTCTTCTGGACCCAAAAAACTGCTTATTAGCTTTCATCTCATGTGAATTTTCCTATTCCCTTCAGACTGCAAAATCAGAAGCAACACAATCAAGCTAAAAAAATTGCAGTTTGGCATCTGAATTTAAAGCAAAGGACTGAAGTTTAGAGCCATGACATCAGAAGTTTTTTTGAGAACTAACTGCCCGACTTCGAGTTTCAGGTGTCATCCTGCTGTTTCTATAATCCAATGGTTTTGACCTTGGCGCCCGACCAAGTATTCTCTGAATGAAATCCTGTACGTGATTATAAATGCTGTATACCAGCACAACAGAAGAAGAATATGATAAGATACGCAGAGCTTTGTCAGACAATCCGTAGGCTGGAAAAGCAATCAAAGAATCAACAATAATTCCAACACAGCAATTAGAAGGTAATCCAAGCGAGATCCTTCAAGTTTTTCTCATTTTATGCTTCTTCCTGCAAGGATATACAATATGTTCCTAGAAGTTTAAAGGAATCACATCTCGATGCAACTACGTCTTTGATCTGATGAGAACAGTCTTGAATTTTTTTTTGGTTTAACCGTTATACTGCTTAAATTGAGATATTTTACTCATAAACCAAGTTTAATCAAGGACTGCATTGGCTAGAAATGAAGCATATGGTCTAACTGCTGCGAGCATTACCTTAGGCGATGCCTGTTGCAGGCTGTGAAGAAGGCTACAAAACCATTTAATATGCTCCTTACAGCACGGAAAACCTGAACAGATTATGAGCATAAATATCACTGGACTTCATAATTGCATGCTTGTGATCAAAATGCAATCAGGAATTATAGGATGCCTTCCAACCTGAGAAAAAAGGTCATTCCAAAGTGAACGCCACATTGAAACTTTGTATGTACTGACTCTTGCATCAGAAGCTGCAGCAAGCTGGAATATTCCATTTACAAATTTCCAAAATCCCCAATCATTTCCGATATCCAGGCACTATTGAAAGCCACAAGACCAGCTAGTGCAAGGACCATGTGAATCGGAGCATAAAGTATTTCCCAAACAATCCAGAATATGGGAAATATAATTGAAGTTGCTGCAGCACAAAAGGCAACAAACAGATCAAGGAATTTATTCATCCTTTCAAAATAATGGAATCTTGATTGCAAAATAACATAACCAAAACAGCTGAGAACCCACCAATGCTCCAGATAACTGAGATAGGCCATACAAAAATCTCTAATAAGTCTCCCAGTACACTGGAAGACGATTCAATCACAACCCAAAAAATAGAATTCAAACTTGCTCTTACTTCAATGAATATACTCCACAATGGAAGAAGAAAGCCTAAAATCTCAGCAAGCAGTTCGACCATTGGCTGTGTGAAAACTGAAAAGAAGGATCTAGTAGTGTGTGTTACCATCAGAAGCCAAGTAACAGCTTTCTCAAAGTTATGTAGAAATAGCATTGTTCCCAGGTACTTGATTCTTGAAACCTTCTCCCAAGTCTCTATCCAGTCAAAAAGTGGTCCAAGCATACTAGAAGCAGTTGCCTTAAGAACTCGGACATTTTTGTACAAGTCAAAAAATCCAATAAGAACAGTGATAACTGAGATTAACACATACAAAGCTCTTGCCAGAGGGCACATCCAAGGACGATAAAGATGGAAGAATCCTGGACATGACTGAAGAAAGAGAACCCAAGATGGAAGCCCAGCTTCCAATAAAGTAAGCAACCGCAGGTCAGACATTACCACTTGTTTTAGTTTAAATGGCAGGTCATGATCATTGAACCTAAACAAAATCAAAACATCCCTGTATAGCTTAGGTTCATGAACATTCTCACAATCACTGGCACCAGAGCTGTCTAACAAGTCTTCATTTCCACCGTGTGTTTCCTCAGCGTAACAGTCAACTTCAACTCTAGTGCCAATCGACCTGATCACTCTTCTTCTTTTATAAGGCCCAGTGGGCGGAGTGAGTGGCTCACTCGTTATATTTTCTGGGGTCACAGGATATACATCAAAACCGCCACCAAGGCAGCATGAAGAATTATCCTCAGCCCACTGATTATCATCACAAATTTTGTCATCGTCATCAATAGAGGGTCTCATTGAGAAATTTTCTTTCAGCATCATAAAAGGTATCTCCTGAAAATTTCAGGAAGCATTAAACATAGTAATTGCTCATTTAGGAAAGGAAATACATAGTCCAATCAAATATAAACATAATAATTACAACAGCAACATGTTAACATCTCAGTTAGGTTGCACCTCACCAACTGGCAAAAGATGCAACAATCCAGGATCACATTCCTGTTGTAATGCCAGCAAAAGGTCCTATGTATTCCCCTATATTAAGTATTCATGAATATCATCTGAACATTAAAAAGATGGTGGTGGTGGTGAACCAAACCATCAGATATTTGGACTTTATGTAATTCCCAGAGTGAGAAGAAGCATCCTACAAAGGCCAAATTCTAAAGGCCAAGCATAAGACTACTAAACCCCACTGTTGACTTCACAGCCACAAATCTGAGCAAGTTACAGCCATCACATATTATTGGGGTGCAACTACTTCTATAATCTACCTCCATACCTATTGAAACACCAACAGCATTTCTCCATGAAAAGAGAGAGCTGTTGATCCTGGGATGACTATCCATTAAGCATACATATATTGCATTAAAATCTCATTGAAGCACTTCAACCAACTGTGAAGGCTAGTTTACAGTGCAATATCCACATGGATATAGAAGACAGTGGTGTCACTTACGATGTTAATTTATCCATGTTAAGTATGCTCCTTGCATAGGTGAACCAGAAAAGGCTCTTAACAATATTAGTTATCACCTAAGTCCAGCAGGAATCATGAATTTCCAGCACAAATGTAGGCATGCCACAATATCTGAATTTCAAAGTAAATCCTTATTCATCATCATATGCTTCGTATCAGTCCAGAATTCAAAAAAATAGTTGTTTTCTTCTACTATTGTAAAGTAAGGAATCATGAGAGAAACAGAATAGCTGTAGCAGAATCAAGATAACCTTTCAATTGTAGCAGCTCAGAAAGAGTCCCTAAGAACCATGAAGATAAACTACTTGCAGCTTGAGCTATACTATAAAATTCCCATCTTTGCATCATCTTAGCTTCAACAGCCAGAGATGTGTCAATCTGCAATTGACATGAAGTCATTGACCAAAACAATGCTCAGCATAACTGCATACAAAACAGGAAGCATTCAGAGGAGGAGTACCAGAAGCTCGTTTAAGTAGTTGATACCCCGCACATCATTCCATGCAACTTCAAAGACAATAAAACCATAAAGCGTCCTGTGTAATTCACTGCTTAAGAACAGTGAGTTCCTTAATTTCTTCACGGGAGGCAAACCCCTCTCCCGGGACAAAGTTGCCACTTCAATCAACAAGAACCATCTCTCGAGCTTTGTTGATTTACTGGGACTGGACTGAGAAGAAGCATCCTTTCCCTCCTTTCTACCCCTCTGAGCCTTCGAGTTTGCAAAAGGAGATAACCTAGACTGAGTGAATGAGAGAAAATGACATTAATCAGAGATGATTAAGGAAAAACTTGAAAATGAGGATTTTTAGAGAATGTATCCCAAGTCTTCGCAACCTTGGTAACCATCAGTTGCCAAAAGTGTACAGGGTGCGAACCAAGGTTTCTCAGCCATGGTCGATTGTCCACCAAAAAATATAATTTCCCACTTTCAAACGCAACGAAAAGGCTACGAACTGAGAGATAAGACTGCAAGTCTCTAAAATCACCGAGGGAAAAAAAAATTAAAACAAACATTCAGTAACCATACTCAAATACACTACAGTCCTAATGGTCTTCTAATGATTGGCGCCACAAGGTTCACAACCATATGATATGTTTGAAAAGGGGAAGGAATTGGTGGGGGAGAGGAGAAGAAAGAAATCTTCGGCATTTTCAAAGCAGGCAGACACAACATGTTCTCAGAAGCAATCAAACACGCTCGAGATAACGAATATGCAAACAAACTCATCATTAGTTGTCATAGTCATCCTACAAGCTGCATGAAGTAATTTAGGGACAAGTGAAACTTTATGCACACATCAAATAAAACACAAGAAGATAATGAAAAAAATAATAATCACAAATCATAGACTATGCTGCCCATTATCGATCGTGTCTTCCAAAACACAAGTGCTTTCCACGATTCAATAAAAGAACAGGATTCCACACTATCCATAAAAAGTCACTGAGGATGATTTTCATTCATATACTTCTAATCTGAAATTATATCAACTCATCAAGTGATTAATTTTGCACCTGTTAACATCTTCTTTCAGGCTTTTCACTTTTTTCTCCCTTCACTTGTCCCTTTTTATTCCACTTTTTGCTAGGAAAGAAAACGAATTGTTTTCCTAAAAGATACTACACTATTAGAATTGCAAAAGCTTAATACCCAGTCTGCACGAAGCTCGCTGGCCATTCCTTTCCACTAAAATCAAGCAATATATACACATGGAAATAAGCCATCATCTTTATTATCTCATAACTATTCCAAATTAAAAAAAAATTCTTTTACAAAAAGGGAAGCGAAAATTATCTCTCGGAGCTGAAATATCAAACTAATTTAAGGAGATGAAATAGGAAGATGCGCAAGTGATGATAAAAACATATACCCAATCTGGAGACTTGTTAAAGGAAAAACGCATTCTGAATCATCGTCTTTCCCCATTAAAATTTGGTCCAGAATCACAAGTCACTGTACAGCATAACAGCACATTTTTCATTACCATTATTTCAATTCAATTCATTTATTATATTAAATATGATAATTAATTATTAAGGACCTCCAGCATGAGAATGAGAATTCCATGAAAGAGAGGAGGAGAGAAAAGAATCACCCGCGAACTTCATAACAGGCGAAGGCAAGCAGATCAGTATAAAGAATCAACGGTGGTGATTATTGAAGGACGGCATTGAGATCATCATCATCGAAACGAAACCAGGAAAAAAAATCAACCATAGACTAAGAAGATACCTTCTGCACCCGAACAGCCAGATTACATTAAATTCTATAGAGAGAGAGAGAGCGAGATTCCTCTCTTTGGTAAAGACGAGTTTGCGTGGCTTGGAAGGCGTTTCCTGAGAAGGTTCGTGCGTTCGTTCTACAGTACACGTTTATATACGGTTGCAGGAGGAGCAGGGGAGGAGGGTAAATTCGTGAGATTGAGAGAGAGAAATTATCGGGACCTGATACTTTCCCGCCACGCGATCGTCGTTGTCTTTGTCGTTTTCATGCCATGGAATGTGTTAAAAGAGGGGGCGGTGGTGGCAGGAAGAATGGGCATTGGCATGGTTACTGCTTTGGTTAATTGTTTGTTTATTATTAAATATTAAATATTAATCTGAAATTTGGTGGAAAAACTATTGTTTTTCATTTACCTAAAAAACAAATTATTATACATTGCTACAGTAATATTTGTTTTTCATTACATCTTTATATATCTAAATTAATGATAAATTAAAGCATATTTATTAAAAAAAATATAATAAAAATATAAGGAACTAAAAGAAGAAACACGGTAAAAAATTTTTGCTAAAATTATGGCTTAAATATACATTTCAGTCCTAAAAAATAATTAAGTTTAAAATATATTTTCTTAAAGAACCGTACGACATCGACATCTATGAAAGGAGGATTTATTATTTATTAATCTTTATTGAGGGACCTAAAGCATAGAAACTTTTCTAGGGGAGCAAAGTTTTAAATTTGATTAGATGTGGCTCTAAAATTTAAATCTTCCTAGTTTTACGAGGGGTATATTATAAAAAAATAAAATTAAGGGATTGATGTGAAAATATATTTATTAATCTTAATTGACATGTAAATTAGTTCGAGGATTCTTCTGAACATCGAAACAATTACTCCAGTAAATTTCTTGTGGTTTTAGACTGTAGAATAATGAATAAAATTGTTATTACCTTGTAATTTGATGCATGCATCTCTATATATTAATAGAAACCTACAATATATGGGAAAACCATGTACAAACATTGCTGTCTCTGAATTTTTTCATTGTGAATTTGCATTGTGGTTTCATTTAATTTTTTTTCAATGCAATCCTTTTATATTTAGTTTATTTATTATTGGAATGGATAATTTATTTCAGTTAACTTTGCAAGGGTTTCTTGTAATGTTGAAAAAAGATTTTGTTGTTAAATTGATAGTTAATTTCGCAAAATAAAATTTAATCCTCTTGTTTAAACATAATTGAAACTTAGGATCAAAATTGATTTTAAGACAAATCCCTAGACTCTTTTTTTTTAGTTGATGTGCTTTTTTGGTGCCTTAAGTTTTTATTTTCATATTTAATCTCTGTTTTAGGAGGTTTTTGCATTTTAATATGGGACTTCATTTGCTTTACATTTTAGTCATTGATTTAAAAAAATAACATAGAAAGTCAAGGAGTAACCATGATTCAACCATCGAAAAGATCATTTTTTATGTTCATAAATTCCATTTTACATGAGTCTTATTATGATATTTTTTGTCCATTATCTTGCTTAGATTGGGGTTGAAAAAAGAAAACAAATGGCTCTTTTGTTTTTCCTAACCAATTTAGAGGTGTTTTGGATTTGATAAATTGATTTATTGATATTTTAAGGATGTTGTTTTAGATATTTTCAGGTGAAAAGAAATTGAAATGGATTTTAAGTTCTCAAAGCTCAATACTTTTTTTTTCTTGTCCTATAAGATGACCGAAAAATATTATTGTAATTTATCTTTGATTCTTTTATTTGATATTTGATAAAAATAAAGTATGTTTGCATGATGTATTTATAAAAATAAAAATCATTTGTTATTGGTAAAGAAAAACAATCTAAAAGGTTTTTTAATAAAAAAAATCTAGCATTCAAAGAACAACAATCTCTTTCTTATAAAAGGATTTAAGAGATTTTTTATCAGAAGTTCGTGTGGATTACCATTAGAAACCGGATATCTAGACAATTTATGATTTGTAATGATCTAACCATGAATAGAAAAACTATTATTTTCAAATATGGAATAAAACTAGAAAAACATAAAAAAAAATAAAAACATAAAATTAACTAAGACAAAGATTTATTTCTTTGAAAAAATCATGCATTAGTGTCTCCAAGTTAAAAGAAACTCATCTTAGAGTTCAAATTACATAAAAAAACTATCATTTGCCATAAACATCCTTTTATATATGGGTTATTCTATCGTAGATTTTTAACATTTTTGTTAGTTTCTTCCCATCATAAAACTCTAACACACCCTTGTATGGGTCACTCCATCAAGGATCTTTGGCATAACATCTTTCTACGAGTTAGTCCATCATGAATCCCACTATTAGGATTTCTAGTAACAATAATCAATGTAGATAGAAACAATATACTAAGTCCATTTTTAACATTTTTGTTAGTTTCTTCCCATCATAAAACTCTAACACACCCTTGTACGGGTCACTCCATCAAGGATCTTTAGCATAACATCTTTCTACGAGTTAGTCCATCATGAATCCCACTATTAGGATTTCTAGTAACAATAATCAATGTAGATAGAAACAATATACTAAGTCCATAAGCATTTTTTTTTAAAAGAAAACCTTTTTCATCTCCTTGTACACAAGCACGTCTTTTTTTGCAACCTTTTCCATCTAGAATTATTCAATATTACATAACAACTAACCACCGGAAAACATTGAATTTTGATGCAAGTCTCTACACGAACTATAACCATAACCATTAGGGATTGTTAGCCTACAATACTAATTGATATAAAGCTCTAATATCAATTAACATTGCTAGGCATGAAGGATGATTAAAATTGTTATAAGCCAAAAACTTTAAAGATCAAGAGCACTATAATTAAGGAAAATATTTAATTTTTATTTATTGTTACCTCATTTTTCAAAAAGTTTACAACTCTTTATATAGAAGGAAAAAAAACTATAAAAGTATAATAACTAGGTTGGATTGAAATGATAATTAATAAAGATTTATTTTTTTAATAAAAATTAGTAAAGAAGTAACAATTATTAATCCAAAAACTAGTCTAATATGGTTGGATTGAAGTGATTCAAGATTTATTTTTTTAATTCATTTTAATAAACTAACCAGGTTTAACTAAATCAATTGGGATCTAAATGAACTTCTAAATATATAGGTTTATATTTAAATAAAAAATATCAATTTAATTAAGGGTGATAACCTACTAGGATTTATATAAGCTACCTGACAGTCCAGTTAAAGGTGATAAGGTCTGTTATGGTCATTTATTAGTACTCAAAAGTGTATTTTTATCATGGTTTTATATCATCATTTTGCACTTAAAGTATCAATAACTTCTTAACTAAAGTATGTTTTATAATAATCTATCTAATAATATAAGATACCTTTAATTTGTGGTAAATATCCATTTTAAATGCAGGCCTATCACATAAATGAAAGGATTGATTGATGACTTTAAGAACTTCAATTGCAAAGGCAAAAAGATGATCAAACTTAGAAAAGAGATGTTGGTGCAATCTAAACCGGAACACTATTTGGTAATTGGGTCATATCTGGAGCTATAGATCTCAGATTTAGGTCTACTTTATATGGATGGAAAGGTAAGACATAGGCCTACAACTTTCATATGGAGCCTAAGATCTAAAAAGACCATTTTGAAGTCCAAATTATTGTAACAACAAAGAAGCCCGAATCTGTCCTCTAGCCCGAGCACTGTTCAATATTTTAGCCATATCTGGAGTTCTAGAAGTCAAAATGAGCTGAAGTTTTTATACAAGAAAGCTGAAACAATTTCCTAGAACTTTCATGTTTTCAAGTGGCTCTAATTTTGACGTCATCAATAACGTTTTGGGCAGACAAGAGAAGATAAGGATTGTCACCAAGTTAAGGGTTGGTCATCTACTCATCAATTAGTCATCAAATCAATAGTTCCCAATTTTGGCCTATAAAAGGAGGCATTTGCCATTCATTTAGGCATCTTGGTGTCCAGATCAAGATCATGCTCTTATTTTCTCTTTTTGTATTCTTTGTAATGTTTATGATTTGTTTTCATTAATATCAAGTTTATGCCTTTCATTTCTTTTTCTTTGCTTTGTTAACTCTTATCTTATTTATGTTCTTATGTTGTTTATCTATTTTTCTTTCTTTCATTATATCTAGCTAAGTTAATTATGTCAAGGTGAAAATGTTACACTAATGGTGTAAGAATAAGTATGGTATAAACTTAATATGGACTTTAATATTTGATACTAATATGTTTTATATTTGTTATCTTATTCACTCTTTAATACTTTGCTTGTTAAATGATTAATCTTGATTTATGTTGTATAACAATTTGTACAATAAATGCTTGGCACTTTCATAGCCCATACTGTATGGTATAACCGACACCTGAGCTATGACAGGAACTTTATTTGTTGTTAACATAAGTTATAATCATGAATGCTTAACGAAATTTACAAGTATTGGCATTAATTGAATAAAATGACTAATGTAATCATGTTAACAATCTATAATCTGATTGGAACCTCCTTTATGTGTGGTTTTCAATTGAACAATAAGAGTTTATACTATACTTGTTTGACATACCATTAGTGGAACCTATAACCTTGACATTTGTTATTATCATTGTTTAATCCTTACTTTAATATTTCATCTCAAAGTTCTCATCTTTTTTTTTATTGTTATTGTTGTTGTTGTATTATTATTGTTATTTATAATTTGTACAATAATCTCCTTATGGTTCGACCCCGGTCTTGCAGGGTTATTTATTACTTTGACACTCCTGTACTTGGAAGAAGACATCAATCTTTTTGTCGTGTCAAGTTTTTGGCATCGAGGTAAGTTTTGTATAAATTATAATATTTATTTTATTTTCACTTTTCACTTTTTACTTTTCTTGTATATAACTTTGTTTCTTCTTCTTTTGTTTTCTTTTCCCATTTATTCTATTCCTACACGTGCATGAGAGTGTGGTCACGTACGTCAAGTGGTAGACTTTGTAGGGTATTCTCATTATTTTTAGAAAATATAGTTGAAGAAGATAATCAATCACTTCATAATGAGAATAATCATACTAGAACACTTAGAGACCACATGAATCCAACAAGAACAAGTGCACCATCATGCATAGTTTTTCCTCCCGATGCATCTCATTTTAATTTTAAGTTAGGCATTATTCAACTTTTACCTTCTTTTCATGGTTTAGAATTGGAAAATCCATACTTGCATTTAAGGGAATTTGAGGAGGTTTGCAACACATATAATAATCTAAATTGTACCATGAACACCATCATATTAAAGCTTTTTCCTTTTTCATTAAAAGATAAAGCTAAAACATAGCTATAAAATTTGAGATCAGGATCCATTCGTGCTTGCGATGAAACGCAACAACAGTTTTTAAAGAAGTTTTTCCCATCTCATAGAACAAACTCTTTCAAAAGACAAATCACCAGTTTCACTCAAAAACCAGGAGAAACATTTTACCAATGTTGGGATAGGTATCGAGACTTACTTAGTACTTGCCCTCATCATGGTTTTGAAACATGGAGATTGGTTTCACATTTTTATAAAGGGTTAACATCTAAAGATAGGCAAATGGTTGAATTGATGTGCAATGGAACTTTTGAAGACAAAAACCCTGATGAAGCAATGAAGTACTTAGACTTGTTAGTTGAAAATGCTCAAAATTGGAACACCGCGGGTACTTATGAGGCACTGAGTAAAACTCAACCTCATATATCTAGTGGAGGTATGTACAACCTTAGGGAAGATCCATGACCTTTAAGCCAAGTTTGCATCTTTAGCTAGAAAAGTCGAGGCACTAGAATTGAAAAAGAGTGGTCAATTAAAATCTGTTGAAAACATTGCATGTCAAATATGTGAAACAAATGAACACTCAATCGATAACTGTCCAACCTTGCGTTCTTTTAAGAAATGTCTCCATGAACAAGCTCATGCTTTAAACAGTTTCCAAAAGGCCAACCATAACCCATACTCATAAACATACAACCTTGGTTGGAGAAATCATCCAAATTTTAGCTAGAAAAGTGATGCATAAACTTCACAATCACCATTTCAAGCACACCATAATTTCTAAAATTCTCATGGATATGCACCTCCTTATGCTCCACTTTCTAAAAGAAATCTTGAGGAAACATTGCATGCATTCATTGAAAAGCAAGAGACAATCAATACTCAACTTGCTCAAAACATGACAGATTTTAAAGATACTCTTGCAAAATTAACATCTGCTCTCAGTTTCCAAGAGAAAGGTAAGTTTTCATCTCAACCACAACAAAATCCCAAGGGGCAATATAATGCAAATGTAAGTAGTTCCGGAAGCCAACACATAGATCAAGTCAAATTAGTCACTACTCTTCGCAGTGGTAAGGTTATTGAAAAACCCTCTCTTGAACCTTATGAGAAAGATGATAAGTCAATCTCTGAGGGTAAGAAAGAGGTTGAACCTGAAAATTGCAAAGAAAAGATTGATTCTCCGCCAACACTTCTATTTCCTCAAGCCATGAACAAACAAAGAAAAGTCAATCATAACTCTGAAATTTTTGAAACTTTCAAATAGGTAAGAATCAATATACCTTTGCTGGATGCTATTAAACAGATTCCTTCCTATGCTAAATTTTTAAAAGATCTATGTACTGTGAAGAGAAAACTGAATGTGAAAAAGAAAGCCTTTTTAGCTGAACAAGTAAGTGCTATTCTTCAGAACAATAATGCTTTGAAATATAAAGACCCTGGTTGTCCTACAATTTCTTGTTTTATTGGAGAGCATAAAATTGAAAGAGTCTTACTTGATTTTGGTGCTAGTGTGAATTTACTTCTATATTCAGTTTTTCAGAGTCTCAATCTAGGTGAGTTAAAACCAACTTCTATAACTCTTTTACTTGCCGATAGATCTGTAAAAGTGCCTAGATGAATAATTGAAGATGTGTTAGTACAAGTCGATAAATTCATTTATCCTGTGGATTTTGTTGTCTTAGATACACAACCTGTTGAGGCATGTAATTCATTTCCTATTATTTTAGGACATCCATTTCTTGTAACTTTTAACGCATTGATTAATTGTAGAAATAGACTGATGAAGCTATCATTTGGAAACATGACATTGGAGATGAATATTTTCAACATTTGCAAGCAACCTGGAAACGATAATGATTTAGAAGAAGTAGATCATATTGATGAATTAGTTTATGATCAACTTGAATCTACTTTAAGTAAAAATGAGTTGGATGAATCAAAAGATTTGCAAATGATTTATTCTGAGGAAGAAATCATGGATGAAAAACACACCAAAAATGTTGATGTAAATGTCTTGTCAACAATGACAACAAATTCAACATCTGACCTCACACCAATCGATGATTACTTTTCTAACGAATCCTTACTTTCTCTTAATCCAATGCCTTGGTATAATAAAAATATCAATTTTCTTCCTTTAGGAGATTTGCTAGTTGATTGGAGTACCCAAGACAAAGAAAAGTTTTTGAACGAAGTGAAAAACTTTTATGGTGATGACCCTAACTTATTCACATATTATCCTGATCAAATATTTCAAAGATTCATTCCCGATAATAAGGTGAGTAGTGTCATTAAACTTTGTCATTCTGATGCATGTGGAAGTTATTTTTCGTCAAAAAAGACAGTTTCAAAAAACTTTTAAAATGGATTTTATTGGCCCACCGTGTTCAAGGACACTCATGCATTCTGCAAAACTTGTGAAAATTATCAAAAAGTTGATACTGGTCAAAACGTTTTGTTTTATAATTCTCAACTCTATGCATTCCCTAGAGAGCTAAGACCAAGATGGAGGAATTCTTATGGGGCCTGTGATATTGAGAATTCAATGAATGACAATGATTTTAAGGAAAATGGACATCGTTTGGAAGCTTACTTTGATAATTTTCCTAGTGAAAATAAATCAACTGGTTTGAATGATCTTGTAAATAAAGGTTGATTATTTTATTTTTCTCATATTGTTTTTGTGTTTCTTTTTAAGTGATTTTTGCTAGTTTCTCTCACCCCGGTCAAATGGTGGATAACGGTACTTTGTGACTTAAGTCGGTTCTTTCAGTTTTCCACAATATCTGATATCTGTATATATATTTCTGCAATTCTTTAAATCTCTCTTCCAATTCTCATTTGAAAATGGACACTAATCTTGCAAAATTGAAAAAGTATTTTCCTGTTTTACCTCAAAATACGATTACAAAAATTTATCATGCTAGATGTGCAAGATTGAGATTGTTAATGAATCATGGAATTCCTGAAGATATTCGCTGGTTGATTGAAGCAAAATTCCGATTATCAGGTGAGTCCTCTAACTCCTTCATTTCACACATGCCTGGAACAGGTAAAAACACTTTTACAAAGAAACGTCATGCAAAATGACTAAAAGTTTGTCATCGATGTGCTAGATGGACTTGTAATACACAATGTTGTTCTTTAGGAATGATATCTATAAACTATGAAGATAAAATACAATTCATTAAGGATGGCGTGAGTAAGGAGTCTTTAGATAACCTTCTATTGACTCTTGAGATGCATCCTAGTGAAGATGTGCATCGTGTAATTCATGATTTATGGCCACTATTTTATAAAGAACATTATCGATTTAGTCTTGGGAATCTAACTAAAAAAGACCCTGTTTGCTAGTTTTTAAGAAAATTGGATGGAAAGCCTATCTTCGACCCATAGAGGGCGTTTAAGCCGTTCTTGGACGAAAAATGACACGACAAAGAGATTGATGTCTTCTCCCAAGTGTAGGAGT
>SRLM01000426.1:0-63233 GCA_015708895.1 Populus ilicifolia
ATTTTTCAGAACACCTTTCGGTGTTTTATCCATAACTTTTGACCCAGGTGTCCAAATGAGCTGTTCTTTACTGATCTGGAAAGGTGACAGAATTTCCTATAAATATGTCTCTAATAGACATCTCGAAAAAAAGCTCCTAAGAGGGTCGAATTGCTGTCCAAAGTTAGAGTCAGATTTGTGTCCGAATTTTTACTGAAATTGTGTTGTGTTCTTCTTTATAAATTTCGGTTCTTTAGCTTGTAAAACTTATTATTTCAGTTTGATTCAAGTTATTTCATGTTTATTGAAGTGTTCTTATATATAATCATGGTTGGCTAATCTCTTTCTTGGATCCAAATCAAGGATGATGGTGGTTGAGGTGAGTTCTTTAAGATATGAATGAATCTTAATGTTTATCTTTTCATTTTCTTCATGAATGATTTATCATTGCAAAGAAACTTTAGAAACCATTTAGGTAATGTTATAATCTTGGATTTTTATGCACAAACTTTAGTTTTGGTATAGAGATTGCTTGATTCAATGTCTTACTTAATATGAAAGTACATGTTCATTCTTAAGCAATAATTAATCTTCATCCTTTTAAACTTCATTGTAATATCCTCCGATCTAATATCACCATCGTTGATATTAGGTTGAGTTATCTTATATATCTTAAAGGAATCACCAATACATCACCATTAAAATTGATTTGGACCAAGACTTACTTTTTCTTGTCATTTAAAATCTATTTACACTTTTTCATCTTTGAAAACAAATCCATCAATTATTCCCAACCAAGTTATTGTTAATTTAATTTCTCTTGAGTTGTTTTTTTTGTTACCTAGCTTAATTTCCAGATCTAGCTCTCTATGGATATGACCTCGATCTTACCGAGTTAATTGCTACATCGCACACTCGTGCACTTGCGAGTTAAAACAAGCCGATCATAAAAAGCGGTCAAGCAGTAAGCTATCGGATTTAGATTTCTCTTCTTTTCTTTTTTTGTTTCCTCCTTTAACTTAGTTTCATTGGCTATTTATAGATAATAAAGAGGGGACATAGAATCACAGAATCATGGATTGTGCAAAATTTTCAAAGTACAGCTGCAACGCATATCATTGGCAAAAATCCTCCGCCTATTGTGACAAAATTGTATTATTTTATTATATTTTATTTATAAGAGTAAAATGAAAAACTCAAATCAGTATTAGAAAAAGCTTTCCAACCCCTAAAAATCAATTTTAATTACCGAAAAAAATCTTTACATGGGTATCAACTCAATGGACTAGGTCTTTTGACCAAAAAATAAATGTAATTGTACAAATTATAAATGACAATTATAAACAACGACAATAGTAATCACAACAACAATACTAATAGAAATAGTAGTAGTAATAGTAGTAGTAGTGGTAGTGGTAAGGAAGGGGTTGAATCTAAATATTACAAGGAAAAGACTGATTCCCTGCTAGCACTTCTATTTCCTCATGCCATGACCAATCAAGAAGAAATTAAGGATGAAAAAGGCACCAAAAATGTTGATCCAGATCTTTTATCAAAAGTGACAACAAATTCGACACTCGACATCATACCAATCAATGATTACTTTCCTGATGAATCTCTACTTTCTCTTAATTTAATGCCTTGGTTTGCTAAACATATCAATTTTCTTGCTTCAAGATTTTTCCTAGCTCACTGGAGTACCGAAGATAAAAAATAATTTTTGAGCAACGTGCAAAATTTTTATTGGGATGACCTTTACTTATTCAATTATTGTCTTGATTAAATATTTCAAAGATGCATTCCCGACAATGAGGTAAGTAATTTCATTAAATTTTGTCATTCTAAGGTATGTGGGGATGATTTCTCATAAAAAAAAGATTGTAAAAATCTTACAAAGCAGATTTAATGGCCCACCATATTCAACGAATCACATGCATTTCGCAAAACCTGTGAAAATTGTTAAAAGATGGGATTTATTTCAAAACACAGAGAGTCTTTAGATAATCTTCTATTGACTCTTAAGTCTCATTATAGTCGAGATAAGCATCATGTAATTCATGACTTATGAACCCATTTTCATAAAGAATATGCTTGACATAGTCTTGAGAATCTGACTAAAAAAGACCCTGTTTGCTAGTTTTTAAGAAAACTGGATGGGAAGTCTATCCCCGACCCATAGAGGGCATTTAAGCCCTTCTTGGACATAAAACCAAGGGAAGATGTGAGCCACAATCACAACTATTTGTACATACACATGCCTTTTCAAAAGTAAATAAACAAATAAATAAAGAGAGAGAGAGAGAGAGTGTGAGACTCTAGCTAGCCTATATATAGGTGGTATGATTGTCTTTCTAATTTCTCATCTATAAAACCCTCTCTTCCTTCCTTTCATTTCTACTTAACCTATACATTCAACAAGTACCAAAGTGTGTAGAAATGGCAAGTTCGTCGGGTCATCACATAAAAAATATTTATGTTTTCGGTGGATCTAGTCCTGAGAAAGAAAAGAAGTTTTTAGAGTCAGCAAATCATCTTGGTCATGTGTTAGCTGAGAGAAAGATTCATTTAGTGTATGGGGAGGTAGTCTTGGGTTAATGGGAGGTGTGTCAATAGCTGTATTTTTAGGAGGTAGTCAGGTTTTGGGGGTCATCCCCGAAACTTTAGCACGAGAGGATATCATTGGAAAAATAATTGGAGAGGAACTACAGGTCTCCACAATGTCTGCTCGAATGAATGCAATGTTTAACCATGCTGATGCCTTTAGTGCCTTACCAGGTGGTCTAGGTACATTGGAAAAGATCTTTCATATTTTCTCTTGGGCCCAACTGCCCATTCACTATAAACCTATAGGTTTGTTAAATGCTAATGGTTATTATGATAAGTTGTTGTCTTTTCTTGATCATGCTCTGGAATAGAAATTTCTAACATCTTCTGCACGACAAATCATAATCTCTGCTGCTACTGCTGAACAATTGATTGACCAAGTGCAATCTTTCATTCCTGTCATTGATCTTTCCATAAATCGCATAAATTGATCAACTAAGAAAAGCCGTAAAAAGCATAGATTGGATTTAAGCCCTCATTTGTGAATCTTTGTGTCTTTTGGTTCTATTATTCTGTTTTGTTGTTTCTTATATTTGTTTTAGTGTGTTTCAGGTTTGTTAGTGTTTGTTATTTCAGATGATATCTTTTATACTCTATCTTTCTACCTATGTCTCGTTTTAGTTGGGGGGAGAGGGTACTAGCAAGAAAAAGAAATTTAAGTTTTCTATTTCATAAAGCATGTGCAAAATTGTTGTTACTATCATGGCAGAGTAAGGAGAACTTTTTATGACTCTTAAGACGCATTTTAGTAATCATTTGTAACAAGGTCTATCATAATACTTCTTGAAATATTCAGATTTACAAACTCTCGCATTTTTATCACTTAATTCTGCTTATATACTTATTTAACATGTGTTATTAACCTTAATTTACACACATACACTTTAACATATGATTGTGGATTGCATATGAGATTATTACATTATTTATATTCTTTTGTTAAAGGTAACAACTAAAGGAAAGACATAGTATATAATAATAAAAATATAGATAAGTTTGGTTTCGTAGCCTGCCTAACCTAAGCAATTAAGCTTGAAGGGGTGTTTTAACACCTAATACTCTAAATTCAACTAACTTGGGAGCTATCGGCCTAACGCTTGTTACATGGGTTAAGTAGAAAAGCTTAAGGGAATCAAACATTGCACTATCTACATATCAGTATCTGCGACCTGAGTTACTAAGCTTGTAGGGGTGTCTTAAAACCTAATGCCCTAAGACCAACTGGTCTTGGAGTTATTAGTTGAAAGCTCGTTATATGAGTTAAAGATGCATGATGTTTTAAATTATATGTATATATATTAAAAAAAGACAAAAATAATAATCTCAACCCAAGAAAGTTAACCTTAAACATTAGAACAAAAATTTTGTTTTCTTCCAAGAAAAGCCCCATAATTATATGTTGATACATTGAGCATAAAAGAAAGATTTATGGATATCTTGTTAAGAGGTATTGAGTATGTATATAAATTTAACGAGAGTTTGTTTCTCTAGATAAATTAATGGAAGTTGAATGATGAATACCTTGCTTTGTGGAATTTACAAATTGTTTTACTATTTTAATGCTTTGATTACTAGAGACTAGTAATAAACTGGTTGGGGGGTGTGATTAGTATTTAAAAGTGTATTTTTATCAAAGTTTTATATTATCATTTTGCACTTAAAGTATCAATAACTCCTTAACTAAAACATGTTTTATAATAATGTATCTAATTATATAAGATACCTTAAATTTATGGTAAATGTTCATTTTAAATGCAGGTCTATCATATAAATGAAAGGATTGATTGATGAATTTAAGAACTGAAATTGAAAGAATAAAGAGATGGTCAAACTTAGAAAAGAGATGCTGGTGCAGCCCAAGATCTAAAAAGGTCATTTTCAAGTTCAAATTTGAGCAACAATAAAGAAGTCTAAATCTGTCTTCCAGCCCGAGCACTGTTCAGTATTTGGCCCATATCTGGAGTTCTAGAAGTTGAAATGAGCTAAATTTGTTATACAAGAAAGCTGAGACAATTTCCTACAAGTTTCATGTTTTCAACTAGCTCCAATGTTGATATTATCAATGATGTTTTGGGCAGACAAGAGAATATAAGGATTGTCACCAAGTCAAGAGTTGGTCACCCACTCATCAATTAGTCATCAAATCAATAGTTTCCAATTTTAGCCTATAAAAGAAGGCATTTGCCATGCATTTAGGCATCTTGGTGTCCAGATCAAGATCATGCTCTTGCTTTCTCTCTTTGTATTTATTGTAATGTTTATGTTTTGCTTTCATTAATATCAAGTTTATGCCTTTCATTTCCTTTTCTTTACTTAGTTAACTCTTATCTTATTTATTTTTTTATTTTGTTCATTTATTTTTCTTTCTTTTATTATGTTTAGCTAAGTTTATTATGTCAATGTGAAAATGTTACATTAATAGTGTAAGAATAAGTATAGTGTAAACGTAATATGGACTTTAATGTTTGATTCTAACATGTTTTATATTTGTTATCTTGTTCACTCTTTAATACTTTCCTTGTTAAATGACTAATCTTGATTTATGTTATATAACAATTGGTACAATAAATGCTTGACACTTTCATAGCCTATATTGTATGGTATAATCAACACCTGAGCTATGAAAGTAACTTGATTTGTTGTTAACATAAGTTATAATCATGAATGCTTAACGAGATTTACAAGTATTAGCATTAATTAAGTAAGATGACTAATGTAATCATGTTAACAATCTATAATCTGATTGGAACCTCCTTTGTATGTGGTTTCCAATTAAATAATAAGAGTTTATACTATACTTGTTTGATATACCATTAGTGGATCCTCTAACCTTGACATTGTTTGTTACCATTGCTTAATTCTTATGGTAATGTTTCATCTCAAAGTTCTCATCAACTTTTCTTCTTCTTCTTTATTATTGTTATTGTTGTTCTTATTATTATTATTATTACTACTACTATTAGTATTATTATTGCTACTATTATTATTGTTATTGTTATTATTATTGTTTATAATTTGTACAATTAACCTCTCTGTGGTTCGATCCTGGTCTTGCTAGGTTATTTATTACTTCGACACTCCTGTATTTGAGAGAAGACATCAATCTTTTAGTCGTGTTATCTTGCTGGGTTATTTATAACTTCGATACTCTTACACTTTGAAGAAGACATCAATCTTTTGATCATGTCATTAATAATGATGACTCAAGCTCTTGAGACTTCTCCTTTAACCTAGCTAGCAAAAGCAAAAGATTTGATGATCATGGTTTTATATCTTTTTAATGATATCATAAAATCTTTTTTTTTTCACTACTTTTGTAATTATTATATGTTAAAGCAATCAAGTCATTTCTAAATTTTACTTTTATGTTATCTAGTGTGTACTTACTTTAGTTTACTTTTATAAAAGATACTTGTACATCTTGTCAGCCATGTTTGTAAAAATCCTTTTACAAATATATGTTGAAGCTCTTATTTAAGGGTATTTAGAACATTTATATTTATCACTCCCTCTCCCTTTTATCCTATTTATATTATATTAATCACTCTCTCTCTCTCTCTCTCTCTCTCTCTTTTTCTCTCATCTTATATGTTTTATATTTATTCCTCCCTCCCCCTCCCCCTCCCTTTCTATATAAAAGAGTCAATTTATTAATATGGCATTTTAAATAGTATGATTTAGCTTCTTTTTTTTTTTCCTTATAGGGTACTTCAATGGAAAATGACATTTTAACAAGTCATTTTTTATTTTACATAGAATGAGAAAGAGAGATCGGAAATTTAAAGAGAAAAAACAATTAAAATTTCCCCCTTCATTTTATGGCTTTCCTAAAAAAAAAAAACATATAGTAATGGATCTTCATGGATTTTAGCATCTTATATAGTTATCCTCTCAAAGACTCTAAATCAATAAATAAAGACCTATTTTAGTAGTTTTTGCTTTCTCTCCATATAACTCTTCTATTAGAGATGATCTAAATTTATATGTTTTAAGTCTAAAGAGTTTTTATTTAAAGAATAATAAAAATTAAAAACAAAAACACTTTGTACTTAAACTTAATGTACTTTTCACTATAATAATGAAATGATGTTTTACTCTTAAAAAAAAAATACAATTGCCTTTATGTTATGAATGTTTTGGTTTTTTCACATGTCACATTCATCATTAGATGGTTTTTTAGGGGTATAATTGTAATTTTTATCATTTTTATGCACAGTAAAATGATATGATTGCCCCCATAATAATAAAAAATTGATAAAAAGGTATAAATGTCTTTTCATGTAATCATGTACAATAACTAAACAAGTATGCCCTTGGGATAAAAAAAAATAAATCGTAGGTTTAAGGGATTTTTTTTCTTTTATTTCAAGTTTTTTTTTATAATTATTAAGGTACCAATACATGGGAGGCACCTACGCACTATAAACAAAGAGTGTGAAGTCTCCTGATAGAAGAGAAGTCTCTTTTACCATATTGCTAGATATACCACTATGTTTCTTTCCCTCCCGATAGGGTGCATGTCTGCGATGGTGGGATGGTTAGTCACCGATCAACCTTTGTTTTTTTTTCTCTCTCCTACCTAAAAAATACAGGTTAATCCTATTTGTTCTTGTTATTTTAACTTCGGTCCTTGTTTTCTTGATTTTTATTTTTTTCCTTAGTGCTTTTGTGAAAAGTTTATTTTTTGTTATTTTAATCCTTCAAATCTAATTTGTCACACATATTTCTTCTCCAATTTGATCATTCCTTTTTTAGTTTATAATTTGTTCTTTTAGCCATTTTATAAAAAAAAAAATATAGTTTTTTATTTTATCTTTCAAGCTTATTATATATATATATATATATGTAGCAAACCCACATAATAGTATTGCTCATGTCTAGTCATATTTTTAATCGGTTTCGAACTGGGATGGTTAATTTACACGACTTTCTTCCACGAATTGTTTAAAGGGTGAAATTATTTTAGCTCAAGTAAAAACGACAGTGCTCCATTAATTTACGATGTATGGCTATGATTGAAGAGTAAGAGAATTTGATGTCTATATTGTGTCTCTCTCTGAGGACTCCACATCTCGTTATGCTCATTTATGACCATGAAAGCGATCAGCACACAAGGCAGTGGAGGTGTCCAATTTGAGGCCAAGTAGCTATGATTAGGGCAGAATACAAAAGCACATCAACTTTTGCCGCTAGTGACCTGTAACTTTTCACTGGATCGAGAAGCCATACATGAAGGGATCAGAATAGCTCCGTACATTCAACAAACTTGTGGTGGAGGTGCATCCTAATCCGGTCACTGGTTAACTGGCAGTATCTTTCAAGGGGTTTTTATCCTCGTATTTTCCGAAAGTGAAAGGGCAAGGGAGAGGTGGTTCTTTCCTTCTTCATTGCTTCACCACAGTCAGGAGGCAAACTCTCATTATCACTTGAGTTTCCGGTCTTTTTCTAAGTGGTTCGTTTGCAAAGTGTGACTGTTCATATTGATAAAGTCGCATGATTGCAGCCATTATTTAAGGTCAGCAGAGAAACATTTTAGCGTAGGTTTTATGTCTATGTCATTCCCAACTTGATCGATCTAGGTTACAAACATTAATCTCTGCAAAAAGATGGCATTTATATTTCGGACAAACATCTCAATGTTTTCTTAAGTGAATGAATGTACACTCGGTCCAAAACTGAAAGATTTTATTGATTGCATATATAATGCAGAGACAAAAGGATTCTTCGAATTTCAAACATATAATACCTTACTACTTCCAATATATTCTCACGAGAATGAATTAAATATTGAAATTTTTTTATATATAGTTTTAATCTTTCCATTTCCTTGTTATTTGTAAAGTTCGAAGAGCCTTTGAAGCTTAAAAACTAAGAAAAGAAAGAAAGAAATACAAAAATCTTATGATGAATTATACATAAGTACTAGATGAATCTTATGATAAGCCCAAATTGTTAATTTTACATGTAGCCATAATTTTGGAAAAAATAATTTAATCTTAAGAATGAATTAAAGAATGAATTAATTGAGAGAAAAAAAGGAGCAAAAATACTGAATTGAAGAAGTCATGTGGAGGTAGTTTATGACTTTATGCAATCCTTATATGGTAAACATTTTTTTTTTTTTAGATTAACGTGGGTGTCCGGACCAGCTTCGCGCACCATGACTAATCCCACGGGCCCTGAAGTTAACGACCATGTAAGCCTCCAGTGGCCATCATATGAGCAACCAAGGACTCGAATCTGAGACCATAGAGGGAGCAAACCCCTTGATCCCAAGTCCTTACCACTTGACCACCACCTAGATGGTTATATGGTAAACATTCTTTCTCATAGGCATGGAAAACATTTTAATGCTCGCTGAAGTAACTGATTTGGCTCGCACTAAAGGGCTTGGTTTAGTGGTGAAAGGGGCTTGTTTATTTTTACTATACCCGAGTTCGAGCCCTGGTGTGCACGTCTGTCATCCCTGCGATATCTTACCTGTCTACTAGGTTTGTAGGGTATTCAGTGAGCCGTGGGGATTAGTCGTGGTGCGCGCAAGCTGGCCCGGACACCCCACATAAATAAAAAAAATTAATGTATTTTTTTAAAAAATTATTTTATTTTATTTTTTATTAAATTTAAATTAATATATTTTTAATCTCATAAGTTAATAAATATGTTGAAATATAATTATAATCAATGAACTAGCTAGTCTCGGTGTATCAAATTAATTTGATTATAAGAATTTACCTACAATAAAATCCATTATAGCAATATTATAATTAGACAATTTTGATCACATTTCATTACAATCATACCATCAAAATTTGATTACGTCTTCATTCTAATTGTTCTTTTACTTTGCTTTCTTCTCCTCGTAACAAGAACAAAATCCAAAAACAACATTCTCCATTTTCAATGCAAGGACGTGACCATTGGTGAATTTAGTTGGTATCCCAAGATAGAAAAGATAGTTATGAAGTTGTGAAAACTTCACTTTATTTGAATTTTTATAGATTTGACTTGTATAAATAGAATGATTAAAGAGTTGATATTTTATTTTAAATATAAAAATATTAAAATAATAAATAACTTGGTAGGACTGAGATCGATTCATAAAAAGATCAGCTATATAAATTATTATTATTATTAACAAAGAGTTAAAGAGATTTTTAAGATGTGAGATTAATATGAAAATTAAATAATAATAAAAGCAGATGTCAAGAATAGAGGGTTCACTTACGATATTAGAAATAAGTATAATATAAATTCTTTTTATTACTTAATTGAAAACCACAAATAAAAAGGGTTCCAATAAGATGATTTATCCTTAATAGTTTATTATAAATTTTTAACATGATTATATGAATTATTTTATTTTAGTAATCCCATATTTTTAAATATTATCATGAATTCATGATGTTAACTTATGTAAATAACAAATCAAGTTTCTCTCGTAACAACGATGTTGGTCAAAGATTATGAAGAATCAAACATTTGATGTACTAAGTGTTATACAATACAAATCTAGATTAACTATTTAACAAGCAAGATATTAAGAATTGATAAGATAAAAAAAATAAGACATATTAATAACAAACTTTATTGAATATAAACATTAAAGTCCATGTTGAATTTATATTATATATATTCTAAGACTATTAGTGAAACCTTTTAACACCTTAACATAATTAAGTTAGCTAGATATAATGAAGATAAAAAATATAAATAAACAAGATAAAAACATAGTTATGATATAAGTTAACTAAGAGTGGTAAAGGAAATGAAAATCATAAATAAGAAATTATTATAACATGAAATAAACTTAAACACTACAAAAATACAAAGAAAGCAAAAACATGATCTGATATAAGAATTAAGATGCCTAAATGAATGACAAATGACTCCTTTTATATGCTAAAATTCAAAACTATTTATTTGGTAATGGATTATTGAAGTAGTGGCCAACTATTGATTTCGTGGACTTAGTGAACAACATCACCTAAGCATTTTGGCTAGATGAAATAACATTAATGCAATCAGAATTTGGCAAAGTGTTCTTCATGAAAGTTGTTGAAAATCATCTATTCTTTCCACCCATAACATTTTAAAGCATTTGGATTACTAAAACTCGAGATAAGGCTAAAATACTGAGTAGTGCTTCTAGTGGATATAGTGGATAGCTCTCAAGCTCTTATTTGGATGAAATGTCATTGCTAATATCAAAACTTAAGCAGTAGTTCTTATGAAAGTTGTTTGAAATTATTTTATCTTTCCACCCATCAAATTTGACACTATTTTGCCTTCTAGAACTTTAGCTATGAGTAAAAATTTTAGTAGTGTTTAGGTTGGATTATAAGATAGATTCTGACTTCTCTTTTGTGACTAAGTTTTAAATTTAAAAACGACAGATTTAGGTCTTCCACTCTTCATGAAAGTTAGAGGTCCATGTCTTAAATTTGCAGAACAATAAACCAAGCATACATTCAAGTTCCAGAATTCCAAATATGATCAAATGACTGAATGCTTCGATCCTACTACTAATAGACTTTAAACAACCATGGATGCTTTTTTTATTGAATTTGAGCATTTTTATTCTCATATGGTATCTAATTTAGTCCTTCAAGAAGAGTCTATAAATGAACACTGGAATTGATACATGATGGCTCCAACAACAACCATAACTCCTCTACTACTGTTGACAATCTAGTAGCTCCAACCATTGATGATAATTTAGCCCTAGGTCCAATCATGGCTTTAACTATAACCATGACTCCACCTACTATCGGCAATTTAGTAGCTTCAACCACTAGAGAAACTAGAGAGCACGAAACTAAAATTGATGGAATACATCTTAATGAAGAGGTCCTAATTAATAGAAAGGTTATAAATTAAGAAGCTAAAAAATCCCTTTTCTTTATAATACACGAATCTCCACCGAGAACAATCCTAAGGTAAGCTCTAACTCCACTCCTTAATTTACTACTAACTTCAATGCTCTTATGGAATATATGTTGCCTTTCAGACACAACTAAGGAAAGCCATATAATAATTATTTTCTTGTTATAGAAAAAAAAGGTCCAAATACCTTATTAGTAATTATATATCTACTCAATATTTATCTAATATGGTAGAAACATTATTTTCCTGTAACATTCCAAATAATATGGAGAAAGCCTTAATCAATTCTAAATGAGCACAAGATATAGAGAGAAAATTAATGGAATACATCATAATGAAGGTCCTAATTAATAGAAAGGTTATAAATTAAGAAGCTATAAAATCCCCTTTCTTTATAATACTCGAATCTCCACTAAGAAAAATCCTAAGGTAAGCTCTAATTCCACTCCTTAATTTACTACTAACTTTAATGCTCTTATGGAATATGTGTTGCCTTCAGACACAACTAAGGGAAGCCATATGATAAGTATTTTCTTGTTATAGAAAAAAAAGGTCCAAATACCCTATTAGTAATTATATGTCTACTCGATATTTATCTAATATGATTGAAACATTATCTTCCTATAACATTCCAAATAATATGGAGGAAGCCTTAATCAATTCTAAATAAGCACAAGATATACAAGAGGAGATGAAAGCTTTACAGAAGAATAGTCATAGAAGTTGATACCACAATTTGAATAGAAGAAAAAAATGAGGTGCAAATAAGTGTTTTTAATTAAATACAAATCTAATAAATCCATTAACTGATATAAGACAAGGTTGTTGGCAAAAAGATTCACTCAGACATACGATATTGATTATATGAAGAATTTCTCACTGGTTATTAAACTAAATATTGTTAGAGTTTTATTATCTGTTGTAGTGAATTTAAATTGGCCATTACTCCAGCTCGACATAAAGAATGTCTTTCTCTATGATGATCTTTAATGCTACTAAAGTTAGTGGGGTTCATATATTAAACCAAAACTTTTATTGTAGAATCACAAATACTACAAGTACAATATCATATAAAATCTTAAAAAGGTTTATGAATGTTTAAAACTTATTATGGTCATGTGTTAAAATCTTATTTTCATAAATATTTACAAGAGAAAACCATAACTGTTGTAAAAAATGACATCACTTCTATATTTAAATAGGTGGAATCATATATGTATTTATTAGATTAAGCATAAACTTTAAATGTCATTAAGAGCCATCACTCATCCTCTTTTATATAATAGAATGCACTAAATATTATCAGAATAGGGTCCGAAAATAATTATCAGTGTCCAATAGATACAAAATAATAACTTGTTATTATCTATTAAACTTAAAGATAGGCTTTTTTCTAATCCAAAATTGGGTTCCCATTATTGGTATCTTTAATAATGGGTTTCAATCCCATTCCACTAGTTTTTTTTCCTTATCATGTTTCTAAATAATCCTTTTATGAGTGGATTCACTAAATTATTCACAGCTTTCATATAGACAATAGTGATTACCCCATTTATAATCAACTTTTAAACATATCCATGTCGAACACTTATATGACTTGATTTACTATTATAAATATTACTGTAAGCTCAAGACATAGTTGTTTCACTATTGTATTATAAAGATATAGCTGACATAGGTTATGGTCATAACTTGATATCTAATAATAGATTTCTTATTTATTACCTTCTTTACCTGTAACAGTAATAGCAATAAATTTTGATTTTATAGTAAAATGAAAGATACACGTTTGTTTCATATATACCAAAGGTATCACACCTTATCCAAGTGAAAAAATCCATCATAATGTGGATTTATTATCACTCGAACTAGTTAACCAACTTGCATCACAATATCCTTCCAATACAACTAAAAAAATAGAATAAAACAAGCTCAAATTGATCATTCCTTTGAGATAATCAAAGACTTTTGCAATAATCTTTCAATTATTTGTATTCGACTTGATGTATATCTTAATAACTTGCATATAGCAAAAGATATTTTTAATTTTATACAATGTATAACATATATAATATTTTTAATGACACTAGCATATTCTAGTTGTGCTATTATTATGTCATAATTATCATTTAACTTCACATTAAAGTCAATAAAGGTATTCATCTCCTTTATAATAAGATGTTTAAACTTATCAAGCATTTTCACATAATGTGACTAATTAAGTGCATAGCCACTACTATTTTTTTTTTAACTTTGATAGTTAAAATTGTATCCATTTCACTAATATTTTTATTTTAAAAATAGAAGATACCTTTTGGTTTCAACTATTCCTATCATATCGATGCTAAAGATTAATATGTCATCTACGTAGAGACAAATAATTATACTAAAATTTTTGTATATAAATTTGAAATAAATACTTTTATCGACATCTTTGTGATGAAAACCATTTAACAAAATTTCACTACGTAGAGACAAATAATTTTTGTTTGATTTAAACCATATAAAGACTTTACCAATTTATAAAATTATTTTCTCATTTTCAAGAAATATAAAACCCTCGAGTGGCTTCATATACACTTTCTCATTTAAATCTTCATTCAGAAAAGTCGACTTAACACCCATTTAATGAACATATAATTTATAAATTGATGCTAAAGAAAATAAAACTATAATAGATGTAATTCTTATCACTAGAGAATAAGTGCCAAGATAATCAAAACCTTTTTTAGCAACCCTGATGCTTGAATTCAGATTTATCTCCATAAAAGTAAAAATCTTAAAATTATTATTAAACAATTTGGGTGTGAAAAAATATAAAGAGATAGCGAGAAAATACTGTCGTTAAGGTGTTTATTTGTCTTATATAGAAACAACACATCTATAATATAACTAAACTCTCTAAACCTCTAAAAAATCAAGAATAAAAGACAAAGGAAATAAAATATGTTTTTTGTATGTATTTTTCTTCTATATAGTAACAAGTTTATATGTACTTGAAAATAGATATGAATTAATTAACTCATTACAAGTATGAACTAATTAGGCTAAAAATAGCTAAGAATGAACATTTTGTTGATGAATTTACCAAAACAGTAACAACAACTTTTACTAATTTAAATAATATGTAACTAAACTCTAATTAACTTGAAATGATAACACAATATAATCTTATGTGTTTAGTATCTTCCTGTAAATTTTTAGTTTAATTTGATATACCTTTTGAGAGAGATATTTGGTGTTGCAAAACTAATTAGTATGTATTTTATAACAAAATTCAGATCTAATTTAGTTCATATTATATTGGTTAGGGTTGTCATGAATGAAAGCTATACTGATAGTCACTTTCTTTCTCCCTCCTTGTTTTTTTTTTAATGTTTTTCAACAAATATAGATGATAATTATGGATTATTTTTGTATGATCTAACATTCATGGTTTTATTTAATTTTTTATGTTTGAGATTTTTTTTTATTTGTATCTATAGTTTATTCAAGTATACATGATAAATCAAAAAACACTATACTATTATATTGGGGTTAAAAGTTACAAAATTATTAGACCTTTTTATGAAAAAAGGATTTGATATTTGGTATTTGATCTTAATCTTGATTCTTTTATTAATAATGCTCGATAGTGCAGCCATTTCTTTTATTAATAAATGGTGACAAGAAGTTTCTAGAATTGAAATAGATATGAAAAAGTTCAGTTATGGATAACTTAAAACAAGAAGTTTTTTTAAAATTCATTGAAAAATTCCTAATTTAAAAAGGACGAGATGCTACTAAACTTTAATAAATTACTATTTAATTGTTGAGTATGTTCACATTTCCATTAAATGCAAGTTTCATGATATCTTTATTTGAGTCTTATAAAAAAAATGCAATGATGATTTGTGTGTGTAAATCTTCACCTCAAATAAATTATCATCATTAATAATGTATAAAATGCATTTTAAGATATTGATTATTTAGAATTGGGAAAATAAATACCAAGTTGAAGCATCATTAAGAACAAGAAAAACCTTTAAGATTCAATCTCTATAAGCTAATTGAGCAAAATTCTACCTTGAAAACGTATCCTTCATATTTTAGTAGACACATTTTTTTTCCTCTGTGTTATTAATAACATCAATATCAAAAGATGACAACGATGTGATCACTCTCTTATTGCTAAACATTTATGAAGTGTTGAGCCTTCAAAAAACTTCAGTGCTTATCCTGTACAATTGCATATTGTAATTATATGATAAAAGTTAAGTTTTCATTCCAGTGCCTTAACTATTGTCATGTGGTGTTCGCTTTTAATATGTACATTATTTTCCACATGTTTACCTGATGCATTACTCAATTACTAAGAAATAAAAAATTTTTTTATTGAGAAGCCTCAATTTAACCTCCACGATTATAATCCCCATCTTAATTAAACTCTTTTTTTTTAAGACTTAATTGATCCCTAGATTTTTCAAAAATTCATAACCAAGATTTTCATCCAAATTGTGCACAAATTTGTAACAAATCACTTTTAACTCTCTCTAAAATGGTATAATTTCTCATGCATATATAAATGTAGATTTCAGATACAAAATACTATGATGTCAACAAAAGTACCCAATTAAAAAAAAAGAAAATTAAACATATTTAGGAGTTAAATTGATACAAAAAGTAAACATGTTTTACTTTGAATGATATTTCAATATGAAAAAATCGATAGATTTCGTACATTTCATGCTTAGCTAACAATTACATGGAATATTATAAATTTCTACACCTGTTTACCAGTAGATTTCAAGGCATATTTCATTAGTATTGGATTGGTTTTAGTGCCTATCAATAATAAATGATAAAAACATGACCATGGATGAATTTATTGGTGGCATATATAACAAAATTCTTTAGTGATTAGGTCTGTTACCAATCTTATTCAAGATAAAAATACCTCTAAATGAAGCATTGCTCTTTTAATCTTCATGATTTAGAGAAATATTATCATGATATGTCCAATAAATACCATGTAATAAGCAAAATTAATGATGTCAACCTTGAATAATCCCTTTTAAATTTTCTTTTAGAGCCTCTTATTAAAGAAACATAGAAATCTTTGCTCTTAATGTCCAATTAGCATTTGTCATTCTCGAATAATTTATTTTAGATGGTTATCAAATATCTTGAAAGTTTGCATATCTAGATGAATTTATGCAACAACTTGATCATCTTAGAATTGAAAATTCTTATAAAAAAACCCTCTAAATTAGTTGTAAAAATCAATGCTCTTAAGATTGTGGAAAGAAGTATCATCTAAGCATTTATCTCATTTAGGTAAATTTAAGCAGAAGTACAATTCAAAAAATAAAAATTCTTTAAAAGAAAAGCAAGACATGGAAAGAAAAATTCAAATCATTGTTTTATATACGAAAAGAAAAGAAAATATCATTTTTTCAAATTATGTTTATAGTAGGAAAAACAAGGCAAGATCCTCAAAAAGATTTCTGTTCTTTTTTACATTGATTTAGATATAAATATTAAATCATTGTTTGACAAAGAAGATGTAGCTTCATCAAAATTCAGTTATGATATTTTTGCAACATGCCCAACTCCTTTAGAAAAAATTCAAGTTCTCATTGAGAAATATGTAAAGCCCACTCAAGTTATTACATTCTTTGATATTGGTTCAACAAACTTTATAGCCAAACCTATGGTTTTTTCTCCTCACTTTAACAGCTTTAACAACTAGCTCAATAACTTCCACCCTTATAGGTCATTTCTAATGGAAAAAAATTCCTATAAATGGATGCTAGCAATTATTTTTGGGATGCAGTCTAATAAAGAAAAAAAAATGGTTAGCATATAATCTATGGTTATAAGAGTATAGCTTTCAAGAACTCTAATTTTCACTATCATTTCACTTTCAAAGAAATGCTACATTTAGCATGACACTACTTTCATATTAAAATGGATATGTTCAGTTTCCTAAAAATATTGAAAACCAAGCAAATGTTCCTCCCTCAATCACAATTGCTCTAATAGAAACAATGGTTTGACATGCACTAGTTTGAAATTAAACATGTCAAAGAAATGTATAAATTTCTTCCTGACCTATTATCTAAAACTCTTATAAATCCTAACATAAAATCTATCATTTTTCTCATATTTTATTTTAAGTCATCTAGTCCATCCTCTTTCATGATGAAAAAAATCTTCATTCTTGATTAGTATTTAATAGATTATTTTTTGCTACTCTTCAACAAATCCATTCTATTCTCCTTTGTAATTATGGTATCAGTAGTTGTAATTTTTAGCCTCCTATCATATACTTCACTTATTCTTTTTTGACTTTATTCACTCTGCAAAATCACTTCTTGTTTACATAACATGAATTGTTATTTTGGATTTACCTAACCCATATATACAAGCAAAATCTTTTAGCTTTTCTCTTTCAATTTTAGTTAGTCATTTTAGACTTGGTGACCCTCTTATTATAAAAAAAATGGTTCAAAGAAATTGACTCTATTAAAAATCAACAATAAATGATCTCTTAAATAGAAAATTATAAGACTCTAACATATTTGATCATAGATGTTACAATTATAATTGTGTTTAAATACATCAAATGATCATAGTGACATCATTTAGTTTATCACATGGCTTTACTTAACTAGCTAAGTACCACCTGATGTAGACACCTCCCAAGATACATTAAAATCAAATTTGAATAGTTTCCAACTTGATTCAACAAGAACCTGTCTTGGAGATATCAAAATTATATGAAATGATCACTATCACCCTACATCTGTAAAAAGACATGAATGAGTAGTATAAAAGTACAACAAAGTTGATCAATCATTTGAAAAGTGATTAATAATTAAAAGTGTATTTTTATCAAGGTTTTATATCATCATTTTGCACTTGAAGTATTAATAACTCAACTAAAGAATGTTTTATAATAATATATCTAATAATATAAGATACCTTTAATTTATGGTGAATGTTCATTTTAAATGCATGTTTATCACATAAATAAATGGATTGATTGATGAATTTAAGAACTAAAAATGAAAAGACAAAAAGATGACCAAATTTAGAAAAGAAATATTGGTGCAATCCAAACTGAAACACTATTCGGTTCGGTAATTGGGTCATATTTGGAGTTGTAGATCTCAAATTTAGGTCCATTTTATATTGATGAAAAGATAAGACATAGGCCTATAATATTCAAGTTCAAATTGTAACAACAACAAAGAAGTCTGAATCTGTCTTCCAGCCCGAGCACTGTTCAGTGTTTGGCCCATATTTAGAGTTCTAGAACTCTAAATGACCTGATTTTTTTAAACAAGAAAGCTAAGACAATTTCCTACAACTTTTATATTTTCACGTGGCTCCAATTTTGATGCTAATAATGACATTTTGGGTAGACAAGAGAAAATAAGGATTATCACCAAGTCAAGAGTTGGTCACCCACTCATCAATTAGTCATTAAATCAATAGTTCTCAATTTTAGCCTATAAAAGGAGGCATTTGCCATGTATTTAGGTATCTTGATTTCCAGATCAAGATCATGCTCTTGCTTTCTCTCTTTGTATTTTTTATAATGTTTATGCTTTACTTTCATTAATATTAAGTTTATGCATTTCATTTCTTTTCTTTTACCTAGTTAACTCTTATCTTATTTATGTTCTTATTTTGTTTATTTATTTTTCTTTCCTTCATTATGTTTAACTAAGTTTATTATATCAAGGTGAAAAGGTTACATTAATAGTGTAAGAATTAGTATAATGTAAACTCAATATGGACTTTAATGTTTGATACTAACATGTTTTGTATTTGTTATCTTGTTCACTCTTTAATACTTTGCATATTAAATGACTAATCTTGATTTATGTTGTATAACATTTGATACAACAAATGCTTGGCACTTTTATATCCCATACTATATGGTATAACCGACACTTGAGCTATGAAAGGAATTTGATTTGTTGTTAACATAAGTTATAATCATGAATGCTTGACAAGATTTACAAGTATTAACATTAATCGAATAGGATGACTAATGTAATCATGTTAACAATTTATAATCTGATTGGAACCTCCTTTATGTGTGTGAACAATAAGAATTTATACTATACTTGTTTGACATACTATTAGTGAAGCCTCTAACCTTAACATTTGTTATTATCATTATTTAATCCTTACACTAATATTCCATCTCAAAGTTCTCATCTTTTTCTTCTTCCACTACTTTGTTTTTAATTATTATTGTTATTGTCATTGTTGTTATTGTTATTGTTGTTGTATTATTGTTATCTATAATTTATACAATTAACCTCCCTGTGGTTCGACCCTAGTCTTGCCAGATTATTTATTACTTTGACACTCCTGCACTTGGAAGAAGACATCAATGTTTTAGTCATGTCAAAGAGTTTGCAAGTTTAATCAATAACTTATTATGAAAATCACTCACTCAACCACATAAAAGATAGCAAAAAATATCAATTTCTTTATTAAAAATAATCTTTTTTAAAATAGTCTAACTCTAAAAGTCTCTACAAATGGGTATTCATACTAAATATAATCCTAAGTCTAATAGGATATCCTTAATAGATAAGGATAAACCTTGTAAATAATAATAATAATAACCTAATGAACTCAAATTTAAATGAAAGCCCTAATATCTCTAAAAAGCCTAATAATAACTAAAATATAAATAAAACAATAGTCTAACTAATTTAAATAAGACTAATGTATTTTTTGTAATATGCTAGTAGATCAAAGCCCAACTTAAAACACATGGTTATCTCTTGTCTTAATGAATTAAAAGGCATGTCATGTATTACTAGAAATCTATGAATGTTTGTTTTTCAATGCAACTAGAATTGTATTAAAATTCATTTTATATTGGCAAATTTAAATCTTTTTTATTTTTATTTTTATTGTAATGTTGAAAGCCTACTAATAAGCATTTCTTAACATGAATTAAATTAATCATTGCTTGTTTTTTATTATTTAATATCTTCCTGAAATCCACCCTGGTTTCATTGGACGCCTTTTTGAATATCTTAGCCCTATATCTTATCACTAGATTAATTAGAACTTCTAATGGATCTTTTGGTATTACTTGGATCACATCATTACAACTTTGGATCAACATATTTTTATTCCAACTACTTACCATGATTTTCTTAATACAGTATTTTCTATGGAATATAAGAATCATGTGAGTTATCTTTTTAATTTCTATGATCAAGATAATTCATCTTCAAAAGATGATGTTAATGATGATGACTCAAACTCTTAAGACATCTCCTTTAACCTAGCTAGCAAAAGCATAAGATTTGATGATCATGGTTTTATATATTTTTCATGGTTTCATAAAATCTTTTGTTTTTCACTACGTTTGTAATTATTATATGCTAAATGTTATCTAGTGTGTATTTACTTTAGTTTGCTTTTATAAAAGATGCTCATATATCTTGTTAGCCATGCTTGTAAAAATCATTTTATAAATATATGTTGAAACTCTCATTTAAATGTATTTAGAACATTTATCTTTATCACTCTCTCTCCCTTCTATCCTATTTATATTATATTTATTACTCACGCACTCTCTCTCTCTATCTCCCTCTCTCTCTCTCTTATCCTATTTGTTTTATATTTATCACTCCCTCTCTCTTCTTCTCCCCCTTCCCTCCTCTTCTATTTAAAGAGTTAATTTGCCAATATAGCATTTTAAATAGTGTGATTTAGCTTCTTTGTTATTTTTTTTTCTTATGAGGTACTTCAATGGAAAAAAGAGTCAATTTATCAATATGACATTTTAAATAGTGTGATTTAAATTCTTTTTTTTTCCTTACGAGGTATTTCAATTGAAAATGGTATTTTGACAAGCCATTTTGTATTTTATATAGAATGAAAAAAGAGAGATTAGAAGTTTAAAGAAAAAAAAAATTTACCCTTTATTCTATGGCTTACCTAAAAAAACATATAGTAATGGATCTTCATTGATTTTAGCATCCCATATAGCTATCCTTGGAAGACTCCAAATCAATAAATAAAGAGTCATTTTAATATTTTTTGTTTCCTTTCCATGTAACTCTTCTATTATAGATGACCCAAGTCTATAAGTCTTGAATCTAAGGAGTTGTTATTTAAAGAAATATGTTAAAGAATAATAAAAATTTAAAAGACTCAATGTACTTTTTATTAATAGATTTTTTTATTCTTCAAATAAAATACAATTGCCTTTATGTAATGAATGTTTTCGTTTTTCACATTTCATATTCGTTATTAGAGGGTTTTTCAGGAATATATTGTAATTTCCATCTTTTTATATACAATAAAATGATATGATTACCCCCATAATTAAAAAAAATGATAAAAAGGTAGAAGTACCTTTTCATTTAATCATGTACAATAACTAAACAAGTATGCCTTCCTTGGGATAAAAAAAATAAATAAATTGTAGGCTTAAGGGCTCTTTTTACTTTTCCTTCAAGTTTTTTTTTAATTATCAAGGTACCAATACTTGGAAGGTATCTGCGCCCTATAAACAACGAGTGTGATGTCTCCTGATAGAAGAGAAGTTCTTTTCATCATGTTGTTGGATGCACCACTACATTTTTTTCCCTCCCAAGAGGGTGTATTTCGGTAATAATAAAAAAGTTTGTCACCGATCAACCTTTGTTTCTTCTTTTTTCTCTCTCCTGCCTAAAAAATACAAGTTGATCCTATTGTTCTTGATATTTCAACTTTAGTCCTTGTTGTCTTGATTTTTATTTTTTTTCTTAATGCTTTTGTTAAAGGTTTATTTGTTTTTAATTTAATTGTTCAAATCTAATTTATCACTTATATTTATTCTTCATTTTAATCATTCTTCATTTAGTTTATAATTTTTTTTCTTAGCCATTTTGTAAAAAAATTGTATGGTCATTTATTTTATTTTTAATTCAAGTTTATTCTCTATTATATATATATATATATATATATAGTATGTGCTCATGTCCAGTCATATTTTTAAAAGTTTCTGAACTGGGATGGTTAATTTACACTACTTTCTTACTTCCACGAATTGTTTAATGGGTGAAATTCTTTTAGCTCAAGTAAAAACGACAGTGCTCCATTAATTTACGATGTCTGACTATGATTGAAGAGTAAGAGAATTTGATGTATATATTGTCTCTCTCTAAGGACTCCACATCTCATTAATGTCATTTATGACCATGAAAGCGATCAGCACACAAGGCAGGCAGTGGAGGTGTCCAATTTGAGGCCATGTAGTTATGATTAGGGCAGAATACAAGAGCACATCAATTTTTGCCGCTAGCGACATGTAACTTTTCACTGGATCGAGAAGCCATACATGAAGGGATCAGAATAGCTCCGTACATTCAACAAACATGTGGTGGAGGTGCATCCTAATCCGGTCACTAGCTGGTTAACTGGCAGTATCTTTCAAGGGGTTTTTATCCTCGTATTTTCCGAAAGTGAAAGGGCAAGGGAGAGGTGGTTCTTTCCTTCTTCATTGCTTCACCACTGTCAGGAGGCAAACTCTCATTGTCACTTGAGTTTCCAGTCTCTTTCTAAGTGGTTCATTTGCAAAGTGTGACTGTTCATACTGATACAGTCGCATGATAGCAGCCATTATTTAAGGTCAGCAGAGAAACATTTTAGCGTAGGTTTTTATGTCTGTGTCATTCCCAACTTGATCGATCTAGGTTACAAACATTAATCTCTGCAAAAAGATGGCATTTATATTTCGGGCAAAAGTCTCAATGTTTTCTTAAGTGAATGAATATACAATCAGTCCAAAACTGTAAGGTTTTATTGATTTCATGTAAAATGAAATAGAGACAAAGGGATTCTTCAAAGTTCAAAGTTCAAAGTTCAGAACACACGGGAATTTTAATTGTATAAATTATAAATAACAATAATTTAATAATAATAATAATAATAAAAGTAGTAATAATAATAATAATAATAACAAAAAAAGAAGTTGATGGGAATTTTAAGATGAAAGATCAATGTGAGGATTAAACATTGATAACAACAAATATTAAGATTAGAATATCCAATAATGGTATTTCAAACAAGTATAGTATAAACTCTTATTACTTAAATAAAAACCATGCACAAAAAAGGTTCCAAATAGATTATAAATTATTAATATAATTATATTAGTTATCTTATTCAAATAATGTTAATACTTGTAAATGTTATCAGGTATTCATGATTATAACTTATGTTAACAACAAATTAAGTTTCTTTTATAATACATATGTTAGTTATACCATATGGTTTGTGCTATGAAAATACCACGTATTTGTTATATTAAGTGTTATAAATATAAATCTAAATTAGTCATTTAACAAGCAAAGTATTAAAGAGTGAACAAGATAACAAATAGAAATCATGTTAGTATCAAACATTAAAGTCCATGTTAAATTTACACTATACTTATTCTTACACCATTATTGTAACCTTTTCACCTTGACATAATAAACTTAGATAAATATAATAAAAGAAAGAAACAAAAATAAACAACATAAGAACATAAATAAAACAAATGTTAACTAAGTAAAGGAAAAGAATTGAAAGGCATAAATAAAATATTAATAAAAATAAAACTTAAGCATTACGAAAACACAAAAAGAGAAAGCAAGAGTATAATTTTAATCTAGAAACCAAGATTCCTAAATGCATAGCAAATGCCTTTTTTTATAGGCCAAAATTAAAAACTATTAATTTGATGACTAATTTGATGACTAAAAATAAAACTTAAGCATTACGAAAACACAAAAAGAGAAAGCAAGAGTATAATTTTAATCTAGAAACCAAGATGCCTAAATGCATAGCAAATGCCTTTTTTTATAGGCCAAAATTAAAAACTATTAATTTGATGACTAATTAATGAGTGAGTGACCAACTCTTGGATTGGTGACAATCCTTATCTTCTTTTGTTTACCCAAAACATTATTGATAATGTCAGAATTTAAACCAAAACTCCACATAACAGTTGTAAAAAAATTTCTCAACTTTTCAAAAAAAAAAATAGAGGTCATTTGGACTTCTAAAACTCTAGATATGGGCTGAACACTAACAGTGTCTAGACTGTATGATAGATTCAGACTTCTTCGTTGTTGCTACAATTTAAACTTAAAAACGACCTTTTTAAACCAAACCTCCATACCAAACGTTATAGGTCTATGTTTTACCTTTTCATTGATATAAAGTAGACCTGAATTTGAGATCTACAGCTCCAGATATAATCCAATTACCGAACAGTGTTCCAGTTTGAACTGCACCGGCATCTCTTTTCTAAGTTTGACCATCTCTTTCTCCTTTTAATTTTAGTTCTTAAACTCTTCAATTAATCCTTTTATTTTTGTGATAGGCCTACATTTAAGATGAATATTTTCCATAAATTAAAGGTATCTTATATTATTATATATATTATTATAAAATATGTTTTAGTTAAGGAGTTAATGATATTTCAAGTGCAAAATGATGATATAAAACCTTGATAAAAATATATTTTTAAGTACTAATCACACTCCCTAACCAGCTTATTACTAGTTCTTGGTAATCAAAACATTAAAATAGAAAAATAATCTGTAAATTCCACAAAGTAAGGTATTCATCATTCAACTTCCATTAATATATCCAGATAAATAAACTCTTATTAAATTTATATATCTGTTCAATACCTCTTAAACAAGATATTAATAAACCTTTTTTTTACTCAATATATGAACATATAGTTATGGGGATTTTCTTGGAAGAAAATAAAATTTTTGTTCTAATATTTAAGGTTAACTTTCTTGGGTTGAAATTATTATTATTTTAATATATATTTATATAACTTAAAACAAGATGCATCTTTAACTCATGTAATGAGCTTTCAGCTAGTGACTCTCAAACATGTTGGGTTTAGGGCATTAGATGTTGAGACAACCTTATAAGCTTAGTAATTCGGGTTACAGATACTGATATATAGAAAGTGCAATGTTTGATTTCTTTAAAAAATTGTCCTTAACCTATGTAACAAGTGTTGGGCCAATAGCTCCCAAGTTAGTTGATTTTAGGGTATTAAGTGTTAAAACACCATTTTTTATTATCATAATTTTTTTTGCTCTTTTTTTGTGCAAATTATATACTATTATTTTCTATTAGTTGTTACGTTTAATAAAAGAACATAAGTAATATAATAAACTAATGTGCAACCCATAATCATATGTTAAAGTGTGTGTGTGTGAAAATTAAGGTTTAAAAATACATGTTAAATGAGTATATGAGAAAAATTAAGTGATAACAATGCGAGAGTTTGTAAACCTGAATATTTCAAGAAATATTATGATACAACTTGTTAAGAATGATTATTAAGATGCGTTTCAAGAGTCACTTTAACAAAAAAAAGCTCATTTGCTCTGTCATCCTAGTAACAATAATTTTGTACATGCTTTATAAAATAGAAAACATAATTAATTTTTTTTGTCAACTACTACCCTCACCCCCCTACCAAAATGAGACATTGCTCTCAATGTTTTAAGATAGAAAGATAGAGTATAAAAAACATCACCTAAAATAACGAACATTAACAAACCTAAACACACTTAAGTAACAACAAAAAACAATAACAAAAACCAAAGGACATAAAGATTCATAAATGAAGGCTCAAATCTAATTTAAGCTTTTTACTACTTTCTTTAATTGACCAATTTATACAATTTATGGAGGGATCAGTTATAGGAATGAAATATTGTAATTGGTCAATCAATTATTCAGCAGTACCGGCAAAGATTATGATTTGTCATGCCAATGATATTAGAAATTCATGTTCCATAACATGATCAAGAAACAACAACAATTTGTTATAATAACCATTAACGTTTAACAAACTTATGGGTTTATGGTGAATGTACAATTAGGTCTAAAAGGAAATATGAAAGATCTCTTCCAATGTGCCCAGACCACTTGGTAAGGTAATAAAGGCATCAACATATTTAAACATTGCATTCATTCAATCAGAGATTATGGAGATTTGTAGTTCCTTTCCAATTGTTTTTCCAATTATCTTCCATTATGCAACTTTAAAGACAACCCTCAAAACTTGACTGCCTCCTAAAAATACAGCTATTGACACTCCCCCTACTAACTCAAGACTGCTTCTCACATACACTAAATGAATGTTTCTCTTAGCTAGCACTTGAACAAAATGATTTGCTGATTCTAAAAACTCATTTTCTTTCCCAAGACTAGATCCACCAAAAACACAAACATTTCTTATGTGATGACCTGAGAAACTTGTCATTTATACACACTTCTATATTTGTTGAATGTATAAGTTGAGTAGGAATGAAAAGAAGAAAGAGAGGATTTTATATATGAGAAATTGAAAAGGTAATCATACCACCTACATGTAGGCTAGGTAGAGTCTTACACATACACACACTCTCTCTCTCTTTATTTATTTATTTTTTAAAAAATATATGTATATATAGGTATTTCTGATTGTGGTTCATATCTTTCCTTGGTTTTACGTCCAAGAACGGCTTAAATGACTTCTATAGGTCGAGGATAAATTTCTCATCTAGTTTTTTAAAAAACTAGCAAACAGGATCTTTTTTAATTAAATTCCCAAGACTAAGTTATTCATGTTTTTTATAAAAATAGGGTCATAAATCATGAATTAGACGATGTACATCTCCATTATGATGCGTCTCAAGAGTCAATAGAAGATTGTTTAAAGACCTCTTACTCAAGTCATCCTTAATAAATTGTATTTTATCTTCACAGTTTATAAATATCATTCCTAAAAAATGATATGTTACATTACAAGTCCATCTAGCACATCAATGACAGACTTTCAGCCTTTTTGCATGATGTTTTTTTGTAAAAGTGCTTTTACCTATCCTAAGCATGTATGAAATAAAAAATTTGGAAGACTCACCTGATAATCGAACTTTTTACTTTAACTGGCTAGTGAATCTCTTCAGGAATTCCATTGTCCATTAATAACCTCAATCTTGCATACCTAACTCAGTAAAGTTTTGTAATTGCATTTTAAGGTAAAGTGGGAAGATACTTTTTTAATTTTTCAAGAGTGTTGTTCATTTATTTAAGATGAGAAGTGGAAAAGAGATGCAAAAAAAAGAGAAGGAACAAGGAATTGAACAAAGATATACACAGTAATCAGTTATCATGGAAAACTAAAAGAACCGACTTAAGAGTCATGGAGTATCGTTATCCGCCATTTAACTAGGGTGAGAGAGACTAGGAAACCAAGAGTCACAAACAAAAAAAACACAAAAACAATATGAGAAAAATAAAATAATAAACCTTTATTTATAGGATCATTCAAACTAATGGATTCATTTTCACTAGGGAAATTATCAAAATAAGCTTTCAAATGATGTTCATTTACCTTAAAAACATTGTCATTTTTTGGATTCTCAATATCAAAGGCCCCATAAGGATACACATATTTATTAATAAATGAACTGCTCCATCTTGATCTTATCTCTTTAGGGAATAAATGGAGTTAAGAATTATAAAACAAAACCTTTTGACCAATATCAACTTTTTGATAATTTTCACAAATTCTGTAAAATGTATGCATGTCCTTGAATATGGTGGGCCAATAAAATCCATCTTAAAAGATTTTTGTAGTTGTTTTTTATGAGAAATGACTTCCACATGCTTCAGAATAACATATTTTAATGACACTACTTACCTTATTGTTAGGAATGCATCTTTGAAATATTTGATTGGGACAGTATTTGAATAAGTTAGAGTGATCCCAATAAACATTTTTCACTTCGTTCAAAAACCTTCTTTTATCTTAGGTACTCTAATGAGCTGGCAAATCTTTTGAAGCAAGAAAATTGATATTTTTATCATATCAAGGCATTGAACTAAGAGAAAGTAAGGATTCTTTAGGAAAGTAATTATCAATTGGTGTGATGTCAAATGTTAAATTTGTTATCACTTTTAACAAAAGATCCGAATTAACATTTTTAGTGCCTTTTTCATCTGTGATTTATTCTTGAGAATAAATCATTTGCACATCTTTAGATTCATCAAACTCTATTTTACTTATGGTAGATCCAAATTGATCATAAACTAATTCGTCTATAAGATCTACTTCCTGTGAATCATTACCATCTCTAGGTTGTTTACAAATGTTGAAAATATTCATCTCCAATGTCATGTTTCAAAAAGATAGCATCATTTGTCCATTCTACAATTAATTAATACATTAGAAGTTGCAAGAAATAGACATCCTAAATTAACAGGAAATGAATTATGTGCTTCAACAGGTTGTGTGTCCAAGATAGCAAAATCCATGGGATAAATGAATTTATCAACTTGTATTAACATATCTTCAACTATTCATCTTAAACACTTTTACAGATCTATTGGCAAGTAATAGAGTTACAGAAGTTGGTTTTAACTCACCTAAATTGAGACTTTGAAAATTAAATATGGAAGTAAATTCACATTAGTTGCAAAATCAAGTAAGGCTTTTTCAATTTTATGTTCTTTAATAAAATAAGAAATTATAGGACAACCAGGGTCTTTATATTTTAAAGCATTATTGTTCTGAAAATGTTACTTGCTTATTCGGTTAAAAAGACTTTCTTTTTCACATTTAATTTTCTCTTTACAGTGTACAGATCTTTCAAAACTTTAGCATAAGAAAGAACTTGTTTAATAGCATCCAGTAAAGGTATATTGATCCTTACCTGTTTAAAATTTTTAAAGATTTTAGAGTTGTGATTGACTTTTTTTTGTTTGGTGATGGCATGAGAAAATGAAAATGCTAGCAAAGAATCAGTCTTTTCTTTACAATTTTCAGATTCAACCCCTTTCTTATCCTAAGAGATTGACTCATCATCTTTCTCATAAGGTTCAAGAGTAGGTTTTTTAATAACCTTATCACTGCGAAGACTAGTGATTGATTTGACTTGAACCATGTATTAGCTTCCAAAACTACTTGTATTTACATTATATTGCCCCTTAAAATTTTATTGTAGTTGAGATATAAACTTACCTTTCTCTTGAAAATTGAGAGCAGATGTTAATTTTACAAGAGTATCTTTAAAATTTATCATGCTTTGAGCAAGTTGAGTGTTGATTGTCTCTTGATTTTCAATGAATGTATATAAAGTTTCCTCAAGATTTCTTCTAAGAGGTGGAGTATAAGGAGGTGCATATCCATGAGAATTTTAGAAATTATAATGTGCTTAAAATGGTAGTTGTGAAGTTTATACATTATTGCTATTACTCTTCAAACTAAAATTTGAGTGATTTCTCTAATCAGGGTTGTATGTTTACGAGTATAGGTTATGATTGGGCCTTTGAAAATTGTTCAAAGCATGGGTTTGTTCATGGAGACATTCCTTAAAAGAAGACAAAGTTTGACAGTCATTGGTTGAGTGTTCATTTGTTTCATAGATTTGATACACAATATCTTGAACAGATTTTAATTGACTACTCTTTTTTAATACTAGTGCCTCAACTTTTCTAACTAATGATGCAAACTTGGCTTGAAGGTCATGATCTTCTCTTTGTATATACCTCAATTAGATATATGAGCTTGGGTTTTACTTTGTGCTTTATAAGTGCTTGTAATATCCTAATTTTATGCATTTTTAGTTAGTAAGTTTAGGTATTCCATTATTTCATCAAGGTATTTATCTTTAAAAGTTCTATTGAACCCTTCATAAAAATATGAAACCAATCTCTATATTTCAAAACCATGATAAGGGCAAGTATTAAGCAAGTTTTGATACCTGTCCCAACATTGATAAAATGTTTCTCTTGATTTTTAAGTGAAAGTACTGATTTATCTTTTGAAATAGTTTGTTATGTGAGATAAAAAAAACTTTTTTAAAAACTATTATTGCATTTCATCCCAATCACAAATGGATCCTGCTCTTAAATTTTATAGTCATGTTTTAGCTTTGTCTTTTAATGAAAAAAAAAAAGCTTTAATTTGATGTGTTCATGCTACAATTTGAGTCATTATATGTCTTGCAGGCCTCCTCAAATTCTCTTAAATGCAAGTATAGATTTTCTAAATTGAAGTCATGAAAAGAAAGTAAAAGTTAAATAATGTCTAGCTTAAAATTAAAATGAGATTCATCAAGAGGGAAAATTATGCATAATAGTGCACTTGTTTGCTCAGTGTTCTAACATGGTTATTCTTATTATTTCCATTATGAAGTGATTGGTTATCTTATTCAATCATATTTTTTGAAAAGGAAGAAGAAAACAAAAGAAAAATAAACAAAACAAAATAAACAAAGTTAAATACAAGAAAAGTGAAAATAAAAAATAAAATAAATATTATAATTTATACAAGAATTTACCTCCCTAGCAACAGTACCAAAAACTTGACATGACGAAAAGATTAATGTTTTCTCTCACGTGTAGGAGTGTTAAAGTAATAAATAACTCGGCAAAATCGAAGTCGAACTATATGGAGATTAATTGTATAAATTATAAATAACAATAATCCAACAAAAACAACAACAAGAATAATAATAATAATAATAATAATAATAATAAATAATTATTGTTGTTGTTATTATTATTATTATAAAAGAATAAGAAGTTGATGAGAACTTTGAGATATAAGATCAATGTGAGGATTAAACAATAATAACAATAAATGTCAAGGTTAGAGGATTCATTAATGATATTTCAAACAAGTATAGTATAAACTCTTATTACTCAAATGGAAACCACACACAAAAGAGGTTCTAATCAAATTATAAATTGTTAACATGATTACATTAGTTATCTTAATAGTTTATTATAAATTTTTGATACAATCATATTAATTATCTTTTTTTAATAACACTATACTTTTAAATATTGTTAGAAATTCATGATGCTAACTTATGTAAACAATAAATCAAGTTTCTTTAATAGCAACAATGTTGATCAAAGACTATGAAGGATTAAGCATTTAATGTACCAAGTGTTATACAACACAAATCTACATTAATCATTTAGCAAGCAAGATATTAAGAATTCATAAGATATAAAGATATGACATATTAATAACAAACTTTCTTTGATATAAACATTAAAGTCCATTTTGAATTTATATTATACATATTCTAACATCATTAGTGAAACCTTTTAACAACTTAACCTAATTAACTTAGGTAGACATAATGAAGATAAAGAATATAAATAAACAAGACAAGAATATACTTATGATATAAGTTAACTAAGAGTAGTAAAGGAAATGAAAAGCATAAATAAGAAACTACTATAATATGAAATAAAATTTAAACACTACAAAAATAAAAAGAAAGCAAGAACATGATCTGATCTAGAATTAAGATGCCTAAATGAATGATAAATATCTTATTTTATAGACTAAAATTCAGAACTATTCATTTGATAATGAATTATTGATGTAGTGGCCAACTATTAATTTAGTGAACTTAGTGGACAACATCACTCAAGTATTTTGGCTAGATAAAATGACATTGATGAATCAGAATTTGGCAAAGTATTTCTCATGAAAGTTGTTGGAAATCATCTCCTCTTTCCACCTTAAACATTTTTAGAGTATTTGGATCACTAAAACTCGAGATATGGCTAAAATACTGAGTAGTGCTTCTAGTGAACATGATGGATAGCTCTCAAGCTCTTGTTTGGATAAAATGTCATTGATAACATTAGAACTTGAGCTGGTGGTTCCATGAAAGTTGTTTGAAATTGTTTTATCATTTCACTCACCAAATATGACATCATTTTGCCTTCTAAAACTCTAGTTATGGGTAAAATTCTAAGTAGTGTTTAGGCTGGATTACAAGATAAATTTTGACTTCTCTTATGGATAAGCTTTGAATTTGAAAATGACAGATTTGGGTCTTCCACTCTTCATGAAAGTTATAGGTCTATGTCTTAAATTTCTAGAATAATAAATTAAACATACATCTAAAGTCTACAATTCCAGATATGATCAAGTGACTAAATGGTGTTCTAGTTTGATCCAACATCTCTTCTCTAACGTTAGCCCTTTCTTCGTCTTTTTACTTTCAATAATTAATCACATCAATCAATCTTTTGAATTATGAGATATACCTATATTTAAAATGAACATTTACCATAAATTAAAGTTATCTATATTATCGAACTTGTTATTATAAAAACATGTTTAAGTTAGAGAATTTAATGATACCAAAAGTACAATATGATGATATGAAGCCTTAATAATAATGCACTTTTAAGTACTAATCATAAGTTCTTTATCAAAATAGGATACTTCTAATATTTAAGCTAATAAATGTTAGAGGAGATAAGTATGTTGAGCAAGAGATGTTAGGAGTAGGAGAAAAATATGTGGAGAGAAGAGAGGGAGCAAAAGGAATTGTGACCTTATACGATCCATTTTAATATTCCCAATAGAGTTATCTGTTTTTGTTGTTAAAACAAGTTTATGGTTTTTATCTAGTAACCTGAGATATTTATAGACCTTAATAACATCAGTTTACCTCATATAAAGAGAATACTAATAATGGAGAGCAATTACTTTTTCTCATAAGTATCTCATAAAGAATGGAGAAAATGAATTGTTGGTTGTTATGTCTCATTATACCATTGGTGGAAAGGTTGGTGCTCACAAATGATTGGAAAGAAAGGTAATTGTCATTCAAAGAGATATCTTGGTGAAAAACAATCATTGGTTGAGAAAGGTGGGTGTTGTGCTAACAATTGTTTAGGAGAATGCGATGTCATGTTGACTTTGTTGGAACTTATCACTTTATATTGTGATATATATTATTCGTGGGACTAGGTAGTGGTGGTTGTCAGGAGACCCAATGTGTTATAGACAAGATTAGTCCATTTGGGTTGGCTGAATAGACCGGTGCGATTTAGTGCAGTTTATGTCAATCCTGATAGAATTAGTCTAAAGGGAGTATGTTGTTCATACATGGCTTAAATGACCTTTTTTTTGTACTTTTATTTGACACAATCAAATAAATATAAAAAAAAAACATGACTGGTTAAATAGATGGAGTGAGACATAAAAATAAATATATATATATATATATTAACACAATTTTAGAGTGAATTCAAATACTTCTAAAAAAAAAGACATATCTTTGTTATCTGATTAGTACTTAAAAATGCATTTTTATCAAGGTTTTTTTTATCATCATTTTACACTTGAAGTATCAATAACTCTTTAACTAAAATACATTTTATAATAACACGTCTGATACCATAAGATACCAATTTTGGAGTGAATTTAAATATTTTTAAAAAAGAAGAAAAGGAGGAGACATATCTTTATTATCTTATTAGTACTTAAAAATGCATTTTTATCAAGGTTTTATATCATCATTTTACACTTGAAGTATTAATAACTCTTTAACTAAAATATATTTTATAATAACACGTCTGATACCATAAGATACCTTTAATTATGGTAAATGTCCATCCTAAATGCAGGCCTGTCACATAAATGAAGGATTGATTGATAAGTTAAAGTACTAAGAATCAAAGGAAAAAAAGAGGGTGAAGCTTAGAAAAAAAGATGCTAATTTAGTCTAAACTGGAACACTGTTTGGTAATTAGATCATAATTAAAGTTGTAGAACTTGAATTTAGGTCTACTTTATATGAATGAAAATATAAGACATAGGCCTAAAAAATTAATGAGAAAAGAAAGACTCAATTCTACTGTTTGAAAGTTCAAATCTTAACAACAATATAGAAGTCTGAATCTATTTGATTAGTACTTAAAAGTGCATTTTTATCAAGGTTTTATATCATCATTTTGCACTTGACATATCAATAACTCCTTAACTAAATTATGTTTTATACTAATAGATCTAATAATATAAGATACCTTTAATTTATGGTAAATATTCATTTTAAATGCAAACCTATCACATAAATGAAAGGATTGATTGATGAGTTTAAGAACTGAAAATAAAAGGACAAAGAGATGATCAAACTTAGAAAAGAGATGTCGGTGTAGTTAAAATCGAAATACTATTTACTAATTGGATCATATCTAGAGTTGCAAATATCAAATTTATGTATACTTTATATGGATGGAAAGGTAAGACATAGGTCTATAGCTTTGAAGCTCAAGATTTAATAAGGTCCATTTTTAAGGAAAAAGTCTGAATCTATCCTGCAGTCTGAACATTGTTCAGTGTTTGGCCTATATCTAGAGTTTCAAAAGTCCAAATGACCTCTCTTTTTTTTCTAGAAAGCTGAGACAAATTTCTAGAACTTTCATGTTTCAAGTGGTTCTAATTCTAACATTATCAATGATGTTCTAGGCAGACAAGAGAAGATAAGGATTGTCATTAAGTCAAGAGTTAGTCACCCACTCATCAATTAGTTATCAAATCAATAGTTCTTAATTGTAGCCTATAAAAAGAAGGCATTTGCCATGCAGTTAGGCATCTTGATTTCTAGATCAAGATCATGCTTTGCTTTCTGTCTTTGTATTTTTTGTAGTACTTTTATTTTGCTTTCATTAATATTAAGTTTATGCCTTTCATTTCCTTTTCTTTACTTATTTAACTTTTTTTTATTTATGTTATTATTTTGTTTATTTATTTTTCTTTTTTTTATTATGTTTAACTCAGTTTATTATGTCAAGGTGAAAAGGTTACACTAATTATGTAAGAATAAGTATGGCGTAAACTTAATATGGACTTTAATGTTTCACACAAACATGTTTTATATTTATTATCTTGTTCACTCTTTAATACTTTGTTTGTTAAATGACTAATCTAGATTTATGTTGTATAACACTTGGTACAACAAATGCTTGGCACTTTCATAGCTCATACTATACGGTATAACCGACACCTGAACTATGAAAGGAACTTGATTTGTTGTTAACATAAGTAATAATCATGATACCTGATGAGATTTACAAGTATTAGCATTAATCGAATAAGATAGTTATTGTAATCATGTTAACAATTTATAATTTGATTGGAATTTTATTTGTGTGTGGTTTCCAATTAAGTAATAAGAGTTCATACTATACTTGTTTGACATACCATTAGTAAATCCTCTAACTCTGATAATTGTTGTTATCATTGTTTAATCGTTACATTAATCTTTCATCTCAAAATTCTCATAAACTTCATCTTCTTCTTTTTTATTACTACTACTACTACTATTATTTTTATTATTGTTGTTATTATTGTTATTATTGTTGTTGTTATTGTATTATTATTATTGTATTATTATTATTATTGTACTATTATTATCTATAATTTATACAATTAATATCCCTATGGTTCGACCCCAATCTTGCTGGGTTATTTATTACTTCGACACTCCTGCACTTAGGAGAAGACATCAATCTTTTGGTCGTGTCACTCTCCTGCAACCCAGTTCTAAAAGTTTGAATGACCTAAACTTTTTTTAAGGAAAGCTAAGAGAATTTCCTAGAACTTTTATAGGTAGGGTTGGTTCAAATTTTGATGTTAGCACTGACCTTTTTGGTAGAAAAGAAGATAAGGATTATCACCAAGTCAAGATGTGGCCACCCACTCATCAATAAGTAGTCAAATTAATAGTTCTAAAATTTGGCTTATAAAAAAGGCATTTGCCATGCATTTAGACATCTTGGTTTTCAGATCAAGATCATGCTCTTGCTCTCTCTTTATTGTAATGCTTAAGTTTTACTTATATTAATCTCTTGTTTATACTTCTCATTTCCTTTCCTTTACTTAATTAATTTTTAGTGTTTAAAAGTTTATTTTTATTAAGGTTTTATATTATCATTTTACACTTGAAGTATGAATAACTCCTTAACTAAAGCATGTTTTATAATAACATATCTAATAATATCAGATACCTTGAATTTGTGGTAAATATTCATCTTAAATGCAAGTCTATCACATAAATAAAATAATTTATTGATAAGTTTAAGAACTGAAATTGAAAGGATAAAGAGATGGCCAAACTTAGAAAAGAGATATTGGTGTAGTCCAAACTGGAACACTGTTCGATAACTGGGTCATATCTGGAGTTGTAGATCTCATATTTAAGTCTACTTTATATGGATGGAAAGGTAAGACAGAGGCCTATAACTTTCATAAGGTCTGGTTTTAGAAAGGCCATTTTCAAGTCCAAATTGTAGTAACAATAAAGAAATTTGAATTTGTCCTGCAGCCCGAACACTATTCAGTATTTGACCCATATCTAGAGTTGTAGAAGTCCAAATTACCTCTATTTATTTTCTAGAAAGCTGAGTTGTAAAAGCCCATAATTTCTTTCAAGAGTCTCTAGCCCATATGATCTCTATTATTAGAGTTTGACCTATATCTGGAGTTGTAGAAGTCTATAATTTCCTATAACTTTTATATTTTTAAGTGGTTCCAATTTTGATGTTATTAATGATGTTTTGGGCAGAAAAGAGAAGATAAGGATTGTCATTAAGTCAATAGTTGGCCACTCACTCATCAATTAGTCATCAAATCAATATTTTCCAATTTTGGTCTATAAAAGGAGGTATTTGCCATGCATATAAGCATCTTGATCTCCATATCAAGATCATGCTCTTACTTTCTCTCTTTGTATATTTGTATTGTTTAAGTTTTTCTTTTATGAATATCAAGTTTATGCCTTTCATTTCCTTTCCTTTTCTTAGTTAACTTTTATTTTATTTATGTTTTTATTTTGTTTATTTATTTTTTTCATTCATTATGTTTAGTTAAGTTTATTATGTTAAGATGAAAATGTTACACTAATGGTATAAAAATAAGTATAGTGTAAACTCAACATAGACCTTAATGTTTGATACTAACATGTTTTATATTTGTTAACATGTTCACGTTTAATACTTTGCTTGTTAAATGACTAATCTAGATTTATGTTGTATAATACTTGGTACAACAAATACTTGGCACTTTCATAACCCATACTATATGGTATAACCGACACCTATTCTATGAAAAAAACTTGATTTATTATTAACATAAGTTATAATCATAAATATCTGACAACATTTACAAATATTAGCATTAATTGAATAAGATAACTAATGTAATCATGTTAACAATTTTTAATCTGAATGGAACCTCCTTTATGTGTGGTTTCCAATTGAATAATAACATTTTATACTATACTTGTTTGACATACCATTAGTGGATCCTCTAACCTTGATCTTTATTGTTATCATTGTTTAATCCTTACATTAATCTTCCATCTTAAAGTTCTCATCAACTTCTTCTTCTATTATTATAATTATTATTAGTATTACAACAACAACTACTACTACTACTACTAGTAGTAGTAGTATTATTATTGTTGTTATATTATTATTGTTTATAATTTATACAATTAACCTCTATACAGTTCGACCTCGATTCTATTGGATTATTTATTACTTTGACACTCCTGGACTTGGGAGAAGACATCAATCTTTTGGTCGTGTCAGTTAACTTTTATCTTATTTATGTTCTTATCTTGTTTATTTGAATTTCTCTCATTTATTATGTTTAGTTAAGTTCATTATGTCAAAGGTGAAAATGTTACAGTAGTGGTGTAAGAATAAGTATAGTGTAAACTTATGCCTTATTTGTTTCCAGGAATTCATTTTCCTGGAAACTATTTTCCCCACTTTCCCATGTTTAATAAGTATAAGGAAAATCAGTCAAAGAAAACTCAATTCCAGTCAACAAAAAAAAGAAATGTTAGAGCAGGAAAGTGTTTTCCTTTCTTTATTATAAGGAAAACACTTTCCTTTTCTTTATTAACAAAAAGAGTCCCTAACATGACTAAAAGACTGATGTCTTCTCCCAAATGCAGGAATGTCAAAGTAATAAATAACTTGGCAAGACCGGGGTCGAATCACAAATAAGTTAATTGTATAAATTATAGATGATAATAATAACAATAACAACAACAACAACAATAGCAGCAGTAGTGGTGGTGGTGGTGGTGGTGGTGGTGGTAGTAATAAAGAAGAAGAAGAAGAAGAAGAAAAGTTGATGAGAACTTTGAGATGGAAAATTAACATAAGGATTAAACAATGTCAAGGTTAGAGGATCCACTAATGGTATGTAAAACAAGTATAGTATAAACTCTTAATATTCAATTGGAAACCGCACACAAAGGAGGTTCCAATCAGATTATATATTATTAACATGATTACATTAGTCATCTTATTCGATTAATGCTAATACTTGTAAATCTCGTCAAGCATTCATGATTATAACTTATGTTAACATCAAATCAAGTTTCTTTCATAGCTGAGGTGTCGGTTATACCATATAATATGGGCCATGAAATTGCCAAGCATTTGTTGTCCCAAGTGTTATACAACATAAATCAAGATTAGTCATTTAACAAGCAAAGTATTAAAGAGTGAACAAGATAACAAATATAAAACATGTTAGTATTAAACATTAAAGTCCATATTAAGTTTATACTATACTTATTCTTACACCATTAGTGCAACTTTTTCACCTTGACATAATAAACTTAGCTAGACATAATAAAAGAAATAAAAATAGATAAATAAAATAAGAACATAAATAAAATAAAAGTTAACTAAGAAAAGGAAAGAAAATGAAAGGCATAAACTTGATATTAATGCAAACAAAGCATAAACATTACAAAAAATACGAAGAGAGAAAGCAAGAGTATGATCTTGATTTGGTGACAATCCTTATCTTCTTTTGTCTGCCCAGAACATCATTGATAATGTCAAAATTGGAGCCACTTGAAAACATGAAAGTTGTAGGAAATTGTCTCATCTTTATTGTGTAAAAACTTTAGCTCAGTTTAACTTCTAAAACTCCAGATACGTCTAACATACTGAACAGTGCTCGGGCTGGAGGACAAATTCAGGCTTCTTTGTTGTTGCAACAATTTGGATTTGAAAATGACCTTTTTAGATCTTGGGCTTCATATGAAAGTTGTAGGCCTATGTCTTACCTTTTCATCCATATAAAGTAGACTTAAATTTGAGATCTATAGCTCCAGATATGACCTAGTTACCCAACAGTATTCTGGTTTGGATTGCACCGACATCTCTTTTCTAAGTTTGGTCATCTCTTTATCCTTTCAATTTCAATTTTTAAATTCATCAATCAATCCTTTTATTTATATGATAGGCCTACATTTAAAATGAACATTTACCATAAATTAAAGGTATCTTATATTATTAGATATATTATTATAAAACATGTTTTAGTTAAAGAGTTATTGATACTTTAAGTGCAAAATGATGATATAAAACCTTCATAAAATTACACTTTTAAGTATCAATCAGTCCCCTATCCTGAAAAGCAAATCCCTAAAGACTCTTTTTCTCTCCCAAATACACAAATTAATTGCAAGCATCTTTCATCTTCTAGGTAATTTTTTTTGTCAAATGTCTTTATTTATCTTGTTTTCATCCTCTTTATTTTTAATTTGTTGTTATTATTATGGCATAAATCTTGTGATGTGTTTTTTCCCTTGTTTATTTGTTATTTCACTACAACCATGCTCTGTTAATGGTTATAAGCTGGGTATTTCACTGTAACCAAAAGCTCTCATGCTCTGTTAATTTCACTGCAACTAAAAGCTCCCATACTCTGTAAATCAAAATCCATGGGAAGGCAACCCATTCAACCACAACAAACCCAAACCCCTATGAAAAGTCCCAAAAATTAAACCTAGATACCAAACATATACCCATATACATACACAAAAAAATTATTTCCTTTCACCATTGTTGCTATCACAGCAAAGAATTACCACTGTCATAGCAAAGAATCACCATTCTTTTTTTAAGCCAAAGGCGCCCTTTGCGCCCGTTTCCTTCCCAATCTCTTCGCCAAGCAACCCATCCATAGAAAATCACAACCCCTATATATTTCCTATAAACCAAACACTACAAACCCATACACAACAAACCCAAACCCATTTTTTCTAGAAATTAGGTTTGCTGTATTTTTTTCAGAGAAACCAAACAAAACAAAACAATTTGTTTAGTTTCTATGAAAAAAACACAGCAAACCTATGCTTTGTTTCTCCACCCAATGTGATTTTCCTTCTTTGTTGTTGATATGTATTTCTTGTGTTTTATGCATTTCCTGTGCTTTATTGGCGTGATGTGTGTATGTTGATAATGATGCGTTGATGATGAAGAGGGGAATTGATTTTGGTAGAAATCTTAAATGTGAAGAGGTCTGTTGATCTTGATGATGCTGCATAATAGATTGGTTTGGGTAGAAAATGGAAATAGGTAGTGGTTCCTTATTAGTGGTTATAAGCCAAGTATTAATTAACTAAGGCATTATTGAATGGTAGATGATTCTGCACAGTTGATTGGTTTGGGTAGAATCAGTGGTTCCTTATTTTGTTATAAGCCGAGTATTAATTAATTAGAAGACATTACTGAGTAGCTAATGATGATGCACAGTAATTGAGAACCGAATTAATAGTGGTTAAGCCAAGTATTAATTAATTAGAAGGCATTAGTGAATAGCTGATTATGCTGCATAGTAATTGTTCAAGAATTGATATGGGTAGAAATATTAGACAATGAACTATAATGTGTGTTGATGATGAAGATTATACACAATTAAAAAAATGAAATGATTTCGGTAGAAAACTTGAGTCCTTTAATAATTTTATACAGAATTCATTAATAAATTATTGTATTGTTTCCTATGGAAAACAGAATTCATTATATAATTATTTCCTTTAAGGCATTGTTTGTGTTGGGAATCAGCTTCTCTGCACATAATTTTAAGCATAATTTATTGTATTGATTATGTAAGTATCTTATATGTTTTTTAAATGTTTAGGTTTTATTAGTAGAAAACTTCACTTTGTTATTATGGATAGTAAGATTATTCATGCAGCATGTATAAGAGCAGTTGTAACTGTGATAGCTACAGGTATAACTATTATTGAACAAAAAAGAAATAGAAATTATATACCAAGAGAACCACGTATAAATGCAATTGCTCAACGAGAATTCTATATGGACAACATTTTGAATTCAGGTGATAGACATTGCGTTGAATAAATTCGTATGAAACATATTATCTTATATAGATTGTGTGATATTCTCACAAGTAGTGACCTATTATGATCAACTCAAAATGTGTCTATTAGAGAGCAAGTAATTGTGTTATTACAAATTGTAGGCCAAAACCAAAGATTTTAGGTTATTAGTGGTATATATTATAGGTCTGTTGAAACTATTCATCGTTATTTTAGAATTGTTTTAAAAGCGATTCTTAAGTTGTACAGCACCTTATTAAAGATCCAAAGGATACAGTTCCAGTTGAGATAATGAATAATCGAAGATTCTATCCTTATTTTAAGGTATGAGAACAATACTAATATTTTTATAAATTAATTAATTATATCTATAAGAAAAGTTTATAAATCATTTTTTCATGTTTATATAGGATTGTGTGGGAGCAATTGATGGTAACCATGTTCCTGCAAATGTTCCTATTGAGATTTAAGAAAAGTTTTGAGGTCAAAAAGAAAGAACAACATAAAATGTTTTAGCAGTTATAACTTTTGATTTAAAGTTTATATATGTTTTAGCTAGTTGGGAAGGAAGTGCACATGATTCATGGGTTTTAGGTGATGCATTATCAAGACCTAATGGTCTAAAAATTCCAAAAGGTATATAATAAAGTATTGTATTTTATGCAATAAACATATAAAATGTTTTATCAAATAAAGATAGTAATAGGGTTTTCTTTTTAATTAGTAGGGAAATATTATCTTGGTGATGTTGGTTATGGTATTCGAAAAGGAATCATTTCTTCTTTTCATGGAGTTCAATATCACTTGAATGAGTTTATATAACATGCACCAGAAAATAAAAAGGATCTATTTAATCTTTGACACTTTTCATTAAGAACCACTATTGAGTGAGGATTTGGTATTTTAAAGAGTCATTTTAGATCAATTGATGGAAAATCTTTTTGGTCTTATGAAACACAAGTAGATGTTGTGCTTGCATGTTGTATTATTCATAATCACATAATGGGGGTTAATTCTTATGGAAAAAAATATGTTCAGATAGTGAACCAATTAGACGAATAATCAACTTAAGTCAACAGGAGGACAGGGAAGAGAATATGGAGTGGATAACAAAAAGAAAAATGATTGCATCAACCATGTGGAATGACTATAACACTCAAAGAAACTAGTAATTGAGCGTTAATTGTGTATGTTTGTTTTTATTATCTTTTGCTTGAGTTTGTATTATCTTTGTTATATATTTGGAGTAAATGTTGACTTTATTATAGTTTTTCTTTTAATTATTAATTGTAGTTTTTATATGAAATTTATTAAATCTAAATTATGTATAAATTTATAAATTTTTTTTTTAGAAAGGAGTTCCACGTAGAATGAAAAATGCAAGGGTAAGCATTTCATATGATTTAAACCTATGTCTCACATATTGCTTGAGATCAGTCAATGGCTACAGAAATCAGTCAAAAGTGCAACGTCCAATGCGAGCTTAAGCATGTAGACAATCATCTCAAGATTGTGAAAAAAGAATGGGGAATAATAACCAAACTTAAAAATAAAAGTAGTTTTGGCTGGGATGATTGTTTGAAGATGATTATAGTTTTGAAAGATGTATATGATGAAGAAGTAAATGTATGATAAATATTATACTCTTTGTAATTTTTATATTTACTTTTGTTTCTAAAATGTTATACAATGAACTAAAAAATTGCATATTCTAAACTTTATGAACAGGCACACCCCAATCATGACAAGTTTCTTAACAAAAAACTTGATATATACGAGGCAATATCAATTGTTGTTGGAAAAGACATAACAACCAGAAATTATATCAAACCACATACTAATGTCAACTTGGAAGAGAACACTGAAGAGCAATCAATTTCAATTGAAAATGAAGGTGAATATGAAGAAAATTATAAGGGAAAAGAAACATCTTCCTCTAGTACACAAAAGAGACAACATAGAAAGAGAAATTGCATGTATAAAGATGATGGTATTGAAAAGTTGTCTAAATAGATTTAAGATGTAGCATTTGCAATTCAAAGCCTCAACAAAAATCAACTTGATGTTAATACACTGTATACAGAAGTGATGAAAATTAAAGGCTTTGATGAGATCACTTTTGGGGATGCATTTGATCATTTGGTTCAAAATGAAATGTTGGCAAAAGTATTTATGACAAAAAGTGCTAATTTGAGGAAAATTTGAGTTTAAAATTTTATGAACCAACATTACTACAGGCTTGCTTACTAAGATGGTTTGACTATATTCAAAATTTGAGCTTAGACCATGTTTGTTATTTGAAGAGTATATTTACTTGTTTAATTCGTTCTAGCATATTTATGTTTGTAATTTAAATTAATATGTATGTATATGACATTGAAACTTAATATTTATGCATGATTATGTTTGATGTTAAATATTTATATTTATTTCTTGATGTTTATTTCATATATATTAAAGGGATAATTGCTTTTACCCATAAAAAAAATATTTATCCAAAATACCCATCAAAATATTTTATAAAATAAGTTATGTATGAATATAGGATATAAAAAAAATTCATCATTATACTTTTTAGATTTTATTTTTTATTGTAAGTGATTAAATATTTTATATATATTAGATAAACTTGAAAAAAAAATAATTCATTAATAAATTATTTTTCAGTTCATTTTCCATAATACTGCCAAACATCGAAAAATACTTTCCCGAAATTCACTTTTCTCAGAATTTACTTTCCAAAAGGAAATAACTTTCTTGCAAATAAATGGAGCCTTAATATGGACTTGAATATTTGATATTAACATGTTTAGTATTTGTTATCTTGTTCACTTTTAATACTTTACTTGTTAAATGGTTAATCTAGATTTATGTTGTATAACACTTGGTACAACAAATACTTTGCATTTTCATAGCCTAACTGTAGGGTATAACCGATATTTGTGCTATAAAAAAATTTTGATTTATTGTTATTATAAGTTATAATCATAAGTACCTAATAATATTTACAAGTATTAACATTATTCAAATAAGATAACTAATGTAATCATATTAACTATTTATAATATAATTGAAACCTTCTTTGTGTGTGGTTTCCAATTAAATAATAAAAGTTTATACTATGCTTGTTTAAAATACTATTAGTGGATTATCTAACCTTGACATTTGTTGTTATCATTTCTTCTATCTCAAAGTTCTCATCAAATTGTTTTTGTTTTTCTTTTACTACTACTATTACTACTACTATTATTGTTGTTGTTGTTGTATTATTGTTGTTTATAATTTATATAATTAACCTCTTTGTAGTTCGACCCCGATCTTACTGGATTATTTATTATTTCGGCATTCTTATAAGTGAGAAAAGATATCAATCTTTCACTCATATTATTATCTCAATCTCTTATATCCAAAATAGAAATGAAACTTTACTCAATTAACATATCCAACATGATATTTTTATTCGTAACAACATTATTATTTGTATACTAAAAAACTTGAAACACAACATTATTATTTCTATAGTAAAAGACTTGAAACTCATTATAAAGCTTTATTGTTAATATAAATAGTAACGCTTTTTTCTCTTCTTCTTCTTCTTTTCTAATTAAGCACCTTATTTTTTTCCATTTCCCCCTTTTTTATTTCAATGTTTTCCTTTTTTACTTTTTAATTTTATCCTAATACTTTTTTTAATCATCATCCAGGTTGAGAGGTTTTTCTCTTAATTTTATTATTATTTTTTACAATTTTATCATTAAAAGAGTTTTGTATCAATTGACCAAGCTAATTTTAGACTGACCAAATTAATTAAGTTACGGTAAAGTAACACTCATATAGTTTAATTTTAAAGATAGGTTAAGCAAGAAGTTGAGTCAAAAAGTTTTTTATATCAATTTTGATTTTTTTTCTCAATTTTATCCTTACATTTTTTTTACTAGTCAGTCTAGATATCATTGATTCGGTTAAGTTAATTTAATTACATCAAGATAAATTCTATATAGTTTAATTTTAAATTCAAGTTAGACAATGAGTTGAATAAAAAATAATAATGTTGATTTGCTAGATGAAATTTAATAAAAATACCAAATTATTTATATACCCTGAATATTTCTGTTATTATTATGAGATCATAACAAGAAAACTAGATTACAATGAGAAACTTGAAAACCCCACTAAAGCTTAAAGCTACATTTTTTTTTGAAAAATAATTTTTAGAAAATTACTTTGCAAACCTTTCTGTGTTTGTTTACTATTAAAAAAATTGGTCAACGAAAAACACTTTCCGGTAAAAAAATAAATTTGGCCTAGTTTTCAGGAAAATATTTTTTTTTATTTCGAGCGAAAAACATTTTCTTAAAGTTATAAAAAATTTAAAAATATCGTATTATTTGCTGACTATATAAAATTTGGTCCTCAAATTTTTAATTGCTATATATATTTTGTTTTGAATATTTATTTTTCAATTTCATTCTTTAGAATTTAATTTTTATATTAATGTTGGTTTTTATTTTTATAATTATTATTTTCTTTTCCCTTATCATTTTTAATTTAAAATTTTTATCTATCAAATTTGGTTCTTATTTTTTTGATTGTTACTTATTTTATTTGAAATAATTTAAGAAATATTATTTATAATTATTTTAATTTTTTTATCTTTTAATTTTTTTTATTTTTAGATTTGATCTCTATTATTATTTTATTTGAGATAATTTATGAAATTATATATTTTTCAATTTTATTCTTGTTCAACTTTTTAATTTGTAAGATTTATTCATCATTATTTTAATAAACTTTCAAAAAATAAAATATTAATAAGTTATTTTCTAACTCATTTTTTTATGACATAACCAGATACTTAAAAATATTTTTTAATTTATTTTTCTTTATACAATTAAATATTAAAAAATAATTTATTTCTTAAAATTTTATTTTTTAAAAAAATTGTTTTTCAGCCAGGACTAACATCTAATTCACTTCTACGTGTTCTTCACATGCTACAAACTTTCCAAAAACCATACGATATGACACGTGTATATGAAGAATCGTATCCATCACAGGATGAACATCTTGATTATGACAAGTGTCTTTATTTATAAGCGAGTATCAAAATCTTCCTCTACTTGCAGCAGTACTCTAACCACTAAAATGATTATTATAGCCAAATCAGCCAACAAATTATGTACCGCTTAAACAATTTTTTGAAAATTTTTTATTTTTTTAAGTTTTAAATTATTTTTTATTTTTTAAAATATTAATTTTAAAATAATAAAATTTATTTTATTATATTTTTAATAAAAAAACTTTTAAAAAATATATTTTTTAATATATATTTAATAAAAAAAACAATTGAAAAGGTAACATTTACTGTTGACTCTAACTCACAACAGCGGCTTACCTCAAAACTCAGCCAGCCTCAAGATAATGAAATAACTTTTCTTTACCACTAAATTGATGCCATGTGTCACACCCTAGATTCTCTCCTCCCTGCTTGTTTATCCTAGAGGTATATCCCTCCCTCCTTGCAACTATTGCTCACTCATAGCTAGCTCAAAGCACAGTAAATTTGAGAGAGAAAGAAAGGCAATATGTTGAAGCAAGAGAGTAGTGGTAGCGGAGGTGGTGACAACAGGGCTCGCGTATGTGATACGTGTCGTGCAGCAGCTTGCACTGTGTACTGCCGGGCTGACTCGGCATATTTGTGTGCCGGGTGTGATGCCCGTGAGCACGCAGCCAATTGTGTGGCATCTCGCCATGAGCGTGTACGGGTGTGCGAGGTGTGTGAGCGTGTCCCGGCTGCCTTGTTATGCAAGGCAGATGCGGCATCTCTCTGCACTGCCTGTGATGCAGATATCCATTCTGCAAACCCACTAGCACGCCGCCACCAGCGTGTCCCAATTCTGCCCATTTCCGGTTGCGTTCAAGGTTCCCAAGTAGGGCCTGTAGCCGGTGAGACTGAAGACCTGTTCACGACACAAGAGGGAGAACAGACAATAAGTGAGGAGGAGGAGGATGAAGCTGCTTCATGGTTGTTACTAAATCCTGTGAAGAACGGCAAGAACCAGAATAATAATGGCTTCTTGTTTGGTGGGGAGGTTGATGAGTATTTGGATCTTGTGGAGTACAACTCATGTACTGAAAATCAATGCTCTGATCAGTACAATCAGCAACACTACAGTGTTCCGCCAAAGAGTTATGGCGGTGAACGTGTTGTGCCAGTTCAGTATGGAGAAGGAAAGGATCATCAACAGCAACGGCAGTATCACAATTTTCAGTTGGGATTGGAGTATGAGCCCTCAAAAGCTGCTTACAGCTACAATGGTTCAATCAGTCAAAGTGTAAGCTTTTCTTTACTGCATATTAACTCTCGGCATGATTTACTATAGTCTTGATACTTAACTTATCACAGGATCATCTCTAAAAGAGGTTTGAGCTCTAGTAAGTACTTGTTAACATCCTTGGAGAATGTCTTTAGTCCGCAATCTGTTTCAACCTAGTGTTTGCTCAAAATTTCATCTCATTTTTACAATTACCAGCTTTGTATATATGTTAAATTACATAAATTCGAACTCTCAAACATGATCATTCCTTTTAAGTTGATCAACATGATTTCCAATTAATTAATTGATCATTGTGCTTCTGAAATTTTTTCTGTCTTTGCTGATAATTAGGTTACTAAACTAGCTGAACCAGTTTAATTACCAAGTTGTAAACTAGCTAATCTGCTATGTGCCAAGAGCAATGAAAGTATCATAATCTACCACTCACACTACTTGTACAAGGGGACATCTTCCTTTTACCTCTACCTATCTTCTTTAATGGATGTAATCTGAGGGTACAAGCGTTTCGAGTAGTACTTCAGTTTTTCTTCCAAGTGATTGATGATTTAGGATTAACATCATTCGCTAGTACTTTTATTTAGACAGACTATTAATTTTGGTTCAAATCTATTAATAGATTTCTAATTATTTCAAATTTAGTGATTTTTTTATGGCTATGTTCTATTGTTTTTAGTTACAATTAATGATGTTTAAGTTTCCCAGCAACTTCCTACAGAACCAACAAGTATATGGTAGGAGACCTATGGATTCAGATTTCAGTGCTCTTCTATTTAGCTAGGTAGAAAGATAGAGCCATGGTGGACACTTAAACTGTCTATAACTCCATTTTGCTCTCTTTTTTTCTTCTTTTTTTGCCTCTTTGACAATTGAAAGTATAATTTTTCTCTAATTTCTTCTCTATTAATGAACCTATCCCTAAATCATCCATCAGCTCTGCCCGAGAAGATTAAACATCAACAATGAGAACATTAAAAATGAGTCTTTTCCTGGTCCCTTCTCTGAGGCAAGGATATAAACGTTCATTAACATCTCATGTGTCATGCTGTCCCTAATTAATAGCTTAGTGGGTATGATTTTATACGCAAAACAAAAATATATTTTACAGATAGTAACAAGGCAATTAGTTCCGGAAAACCTTGTGAAATTATCTTGTTGTTCTAAACAGTTGCTTTCCTGTATTCATTTAATTAGGTATCCATGTCATCCACGGATGTTGGAGTGGTGCCAGAATCAACAATGAGCGAGATCTCAATCTCGCAACATAGACCTCCAAAAGGGACAATCGAACTTGTCTCCAGCACTGCTATCCAGATGCCATCTCAACTTAGTCCAATGGATAGGGAGGCAAGAGTCCTGAGATACAGAGAGAAAAAGAAGTCGAGGAAGTTTGAGAAAACAATCAGGTATGCCTCAAGGAAGGCCTACGCAGAGACCAGACCCCGGATAAAAGGCCGATTTGCAAAGAGAAAAGATGTAGTAGTCGAAGATGACCAAATGTTCTCCTCCACACTAATGGCAGAAACAGGCTATGGCATTGTCCCATCATTCTGAATCCAGAGAGAAGGCAGAAGAAGAACAAAAATCTCCGTAGATAAGGATTGTATTAGTTATTACTAATGATCTAGTTCTGATCATACGCTTACTTTTCTAAATCTAATTGGTCTTGATCAATGAGATATGATGCCCTTAGTAGTTTCACTAAATGCAGTAAAACTGCTACTATTTTGTAAATGCTTGTATAACTATTGATTTTGACATTGAAAAAAGATTTAAAACAAAGGGAGAATGTTGAAGTATCATCGTTTACTGAAATTATTTGATAATTGAGTGTGATTTAACCATCATATTTGACGGGGGAAAGAAACCAAAAGTTCAAATTGCCGGTGGAATTAATGACCGGTCCATCCACAACAATTACATAGAGATACGAATATTTTCATTTCAAGAAACTTCCAACAAAATAAATGTTAAAATCAAGTTTCATGTAACCTTGACTAAAAATATCTTTGTATCTAAACATTAAAGATATTGAAAAGAAATTTTAAATTCAAAAATAACTTTGTATCTAAAAATTTGAAATATCTCAATAAGAATAAGACAAAGGTAATTAATCTTTGATTATATACGATCTTTATTTTACAAAAAAAAAAAAATTGTTTTCCCACAAAAAAATTCACATATATTCTCTGACTTATTACTAAAATTTACAATTAAAAACTATAATATAGTTTCTTTTAACTAGCTGTAATTAGTTAGACTGAGTTTGAAAACTACGATGAAATGGAATCATTTTCATTTCTTGTTTTAGTGGGAAAAAGATCAAATTAGACCTGTGCTGAAATGGGCCTGTAGTTGACGAGCTTCGCATAATTCTCCAATATATGGCTTCTAATTGGGTTTGGTTCGCGGACTTTCAAGAGTTTGAACTTTGAAAACCCATGACACGTTTTTTTTTTTTTTTCTCCTTGAGTTTAGGGCTAAATTATTGCCAAAAACAATCATGAAATTATTTGATATGCTTCTTTCTTTTCGATTATCTGTACTAAAAGTATATCAATCGTGACAATTATAGCACAGTACAATTAATTACAGATGAGTTGAAGTAATCGTGAATTAACGAAGAAACATGAGAAAAACAGATATAAATAAAATACTCAAAAAATTATACATCTACACCCTAATCTATATATATATATGTATGTATGTATGTATGTATGTATTTTTGTTGATTCACCAGCGGCAGCAAGGGAGTATTTGTTGGGGGGAGCTTTGTTTGTGAGAACGGAGAAAAGGCTGATTAAATATTATCTCCATTTAATGGATGGTAAGATGCATCAACATGAACATTAATAGTAAAATATCTCATTCATTTTGTTTCCGAAAAACCACAATTGATCATTACGTGGTTGAATCTATCAATATAATATATAAAATACAATGACAATTACAAAAATTTAAAAGAAATGGGGAATATATTATTCACACAAACACGTATTGTCACTATGAACAACAACAATTTTTTTTCCATCTTGATCTTCGAAAGAAAAACCTTTACCAAGTATTTAAGAATATAATTATCTTTATATGGGAATAATTTTGGTGTTCTTAAATTGACAACACAGGTAATTTGGCTTTTGTTATATATCTAAATTATAACACCATCCTTTGATTATTTTTTTTCCCCTTGTAATAAGGGTTAGATTTGTATTTTTATATAATGAATGCACAATAAAACAGCCTTTTTACGATTGGGAGTTAAAAATAAACAAACAAGTAAATGGAAGGCCATTTCGTGATATCCAGTTTTGTTGTGCAGTAAAAAGACCTCAACTCCATTGATGTTAAACAAGTAAAGAGTATTTATGTTATTTTATTCTCTCTTTTTTTTTAATTAATAAATAAAGGTGGAATTATTTAAGTATTTAATATGTAAAAATACGAACACATGCGCATCAACTGCTTCACAATTTTCAGATGGCATATGTGATTAATTAAAGCGATCAAAATAGTCATTTAAGAATAACAGTAACTCTGTCCCAACATCTTTTCTATAGATATATGGTGTGTGTATTGATAGGATATTCAGTTCGTCACCGGTGATCATTTTTTTCTTCTTCTTTCTTCCTCTATCTTCCTTGATGTCTATGTCCACCCACCTGATTTTCTAATTCAACTCCTAAACTTTTATTTTTTTATTTAGTCCCTTTGTTTTTTTTCTTCATATTATAAAAACTTGATATTAAAAAAAACATAATTCATTGAATTAGATTTTTATTTTAATTTCATCCTTATTAATTTTTTTTATTTTTTAAATTTGATTCTCAAACTTTAAATTGTTATTTTTTATGGTCTAATATGATATTTAGAATTGTAGTATTTTTTTCAAATCCACCCTCCTTGTTTTTTCCCTATTACATTTACTCCTTATTTTTTTATTTTTTTTTCTTTGCAAAATTTTCAAAATTAAAGAATGAAATTTTTTTACCCGATTTAATTCCTTAATTGTTTTGACTATTTTAAACTTCTTACGTCAATTTTTTTTATAATAAACAATGTGAATAAGGGTCAGTTTAGTCTTTTCAGAGCATAAAAAAAGGGTTGACACTTGAAAATCACACTCCACATGTGCGGGATAGTTGTCGAGTTAAATTAGCATATGTGGTCTCCTTCATCCGCCAAAAATAATTGACCTTCGTGCTCCTAGAAGCTCCAAACAGAGGCGATACAAATGAGGTGGTGTGTGCATGATAGTTCACGAAGGGATTTTTCTTTCTTCCCCCTTTTTTTCTCTTCTTGCCTCGAGATTTGAGCTTGTCCATCCAAAATTAAAAAATATCCTTCTATTTATTTTTTTATTTCAATTATAATTGTCATTCTATTTTTTAAAATCTTTTTTTTTTATTTTCAATTTCATCTATTGAAAAAATTAAAAGATATCCTCTCATTTTCTATTTATTTCAATTATAATCTTTGTTCTTTTAATTTTTTTTAAATTCTTTTTTATTGATTTTTCATTTCAATTTAATTGATTGGTATCTTATTTAATTAAATTTTTGTATCAATTTTTATCATTATTTTTTATATTATTTTTTTAATTAACCCGGATTAAGGATTTACCATGCATACTTGAATTGTTTTGGGGCTTTGATATCCTTCCTTTATTTATTGTGTTTTTTGAAAATACAATAAGTCAATTCACACAAGCATGTCTAGGCTCTCGCATGTTGTGTCTTTTTTGTTTGATCCATTGATTTTTTTTATTTTATTATTTGATATTTTTTTATGGATTTTTTATGTTAGCATTTTCAATAAAATTTAAATAAGTTTATCACTATTTTTTATATATAATGTTTTCTAATTAGAATATTATTTAATTTAATGAATGGCCTTTTTATTTTTTTAAATATTTTTTAATTTCTTATATTTTCATCCCTTTAAAAGTAAAAAAAAATTATTCCATCATTTTTTTATGTTTTTTATTTGAATTGAGATATAAAATCCTTTATTTGGTATCAATTTGTTAAAAAAAATTAAAGCTTTTTTTATTTCAAGCACACACACCATCCCTCTTTTTTTCTTTTGAAAAAAATCCGATTGTATGCTTAGATAAAAAAATAATTTTTTAAATAAAAATTATAAAATATAATGAGATCATAACTTGAATTGCGGGTTTTACATGTCAACCTCAATTCACTCATGTCTTTTTTTTCTTTTTCTTTTTTTATTTTTTTTTAATTCTCAATTTACCCATCAACTTCTTCTTCTTCATCATTTTTTTCTTTTTTGTTTTTGTGTTTTCCTAAAAAAACATGTTGTATAAGATGTCACAGTCTCATGTTATATCATTTGCTCTTTTTTTTTAAAAGAAGAATTTCTTAGATTTTCATGATAATATTTTTTATTAAAAAAATTGATTAATTAACTATTATTGTGTTTATTTTTATTGTTTTATTAAAATAAAACCTCCTTACTTAAACCATTTATCCTTGAATTACATATTTTTTTATAACACGTTCATAGTACCTGAACATCATAATAAAAAAAAAAAACCCTTCACAAGTGCTCAACCAGTGATTACTAGTAACCAAGGATTGCATTGCTTAGGTCTCCAACAAAATTTTCTCTCATATCTTATTAATTTAATTGTATATAGTTATATATTTATTGACTCGTAATTTAAACTATCATACTTAATTTGATGAGATTATTTGTTTTGAAGAAGGATCTTCTATTTTTTCACAAGTGAAAGGTTATTTCTTGGTTCTATCTTATCATTAATAATTCATTTCTTTTTAGGGAGGAAAGGGTGTGAGAAACAAATGTAGAAATAGAAGCAACACCTGGAACGAAGATCCTGAAAATAAAAACAAGAGATTCTAGAACAATCAGTGATTGATGAACTTGCGGATCATTTGCAGCTCCTACTAATTTGAAACATTATAAAACTTTTATTTAATAATATACAGTACAAAAGAAATTGTTCCAACCACAAAATATTTATTTATTTGTAATAAAAACTTTAACGAAGATTTCTACTCATAATTATTTTCATCGGTTATGGTAATTTTTATTCTTAGAATCAATAATTTATATCAAAGTCAAACCAACATTAACTCTATATATATATATATATATTAATTTTTGTTCAAAAGAAATGTCTAGTGCTAAAAGAAATCTCATGGTTGGGCCATCGCTGTAAAAAACCCTAAACGATAGAAAACTAAAAGAAATTGAAGAACTGAGAACACAATCAGGGAAGACTACCATTGTTATTATTCTCTTGTGTCTTCTGGAAAGCAAGCTGCTTGTTGTGTAAGAAGAAGAGGAAACTATTTTAGGGTGGTCTCTATACACATTCATATTTTCTCTTCGAGTATGGAAGAAGTTACAGAACTCTTTTTGATTGAGATAAAGAAAACGGATAAGTTTTGCTGATTGAATCCATTATTTTTCCAAAGAAAATTACACGGGAGAATAAAGCACACGTTTAGTGGGCCCGTATCGGATAAGCGACGGTCACCACCTTTGGGGCAATTTCACACTGACTCCTCTTCAGCCCTTGAACTTGAATTTCCTATCACCAGGTCTACAGAAACTTTTCTAGAAACCGCAACAAATTTAATTACCCTCTTTGTAATTAATATAATTATTAAGATGAAACATCCCTATAAACTAAATTCTACCTATGCAACCATTAAAACGAGAAGTAATATTTCTTTTAGAATAAAAAAGTAAAATTGAATAAAATAAACATGAATTTTGGACACCCTTAATAAGCTCTAAAATCATATCCACACTTGCTTTGATAGAGTTGGGCACTTTTTTTTTCTCTTTTTTTGACAAAGAAGGGTATTTTAGGCTCCCTTGCCTCCAATAAACTTCCATGTCAATCAATGTCCCCCTAAAGTATGAGTAGAGCCCAAGAAAGCATCATAATCATGTCACTTTCTTCCCTTGCCAAAGCCAATGGCAACGAGGTAACTTCCCAATTCGCTTTGTTCTCATCACATTCACAAATGGTGCTATAAATTCGGAATATTCCCAACTTCATCATCTCGTATTCTAGGGCTTGGCCTAGTGGTGGAAGGGGCTTGTCTCTTTTCACTGCACCTGGGTTCGAGCCCTAGCGTGCACGCCTGTCACCCCCGCGGTGCCTTACATGCCTACTGGATTTGCAGGGTATTCAGTGGGCCGTGGGGATTAGTCGTGGTGCGCGTAAGCTAGCCCGGACACCCCACGTAAATCAAAAAAAAAAANTATACGAGAGAGAGAGAGAGAGAGAGAGAGAGAGAGAGAGAAAGAGAGAGGGATTGAGGGGAAGAAATAAAAGAAATTCTTTGGAGAGAAATTAATGAGGCCTGCAAGCAACTCTACTGCACCTCCTGTGCATGCAGGATATCAAGATGGGAATTCTCCAATCCCTTACCTCTTTGCTAGTCTAGCTTTAATGTTAGCACTCATTGCTGTGTCATTGATAATTCTAGCTTGCTCTTATAGAAAATCATCTTCGAGTTCGTCTAGTGATCCTGAGGCTGCAGAGAAATCTGTTAAACATGTTGAGATGAGAGCAGAAATGGAGCCGAAGATTGTTGTCATCATGGCTGGTGATGATAAGCCTACTTATTTGGCCGACCCAGTTTCTTGCAATTGCCAAAGTGATGAACAGGTTTAAGATCTTGATCTTTGTTTTAGTATTTTATAGCTTAGCCCTTTTTTTACGCGGGAATCAACATGTAAATTTATTTGAGTAGTGCAAAGGATGTTAATTCATTTAGATTTTTCTTTGTTAAAGAAAAATTAAGTATTAAATTTCTTGGATGTGATCTTTCTTTCTTTCTTTCATTCTTAGTTTTATTTTTAATGATAATTTCAAATGCAATCTCTCCTTTGTTTTTTTCCCCTTGCTGATCTATATATTCTCTAGCTAAAAGGATACGTTTTGTTTTTTCTAGGTTTAGTGTGATCACGGTATGGTTATGCTGGAAGTTCAAACCTAAACCTAAGCAAGCTAAAGGTGCCTTTCGGAAAGAGCTTTAAAGGCGACGCAAATGATATTCCAAGAGCTACCTATTTCCAAAGGGATCATTCCTTTTATATTTCTCCTTTCCCCCTATTTTTTAGCCTCTTATTGTTTTGCGTGTGGGAATTTGAGGAAAGTGTGAACTAAGTAGAGGACACTGTTGAAACAGCTTAAACGTTATAAGGCTTTTAAGACATGAAATTAAATTATATTTTTGTCTCTAATGAAAAATAATCCTTGACAAAAAACCTAGATCATATTCAAAATAAATAAAAAAATCATGCGTGGTTACTATTACTACAGAAATGGGATCCTGAAGATTGCCATCAATAGCCTCTTGCAAAGTTGAAGCCAGTACCGGTGATATATGGAGTCTAGAGTGGTGAGCTGGATCAATGAACAAGTCAATCAGCACAAGTCTATTTGTGTTGAAAAACGCAAATGCAAAGAGTTAATTATTTCAAGAGCTAATTAACGATGGACTAGACATTGAAGAATATGACCATCACTGTTGGATGACACAAAATATCATGTGTTTAGGTCTAAATTAACGAGCAACATCATATAAAAGAAAAACTTCATATATATAATAGTAATTTAACAGTCTCATGGGTCATCGTATGGATTCATTTTGTATTCTTCCATGAAACAACAATATGTTGTAGTGATGGCTTCATGCAAGGAGTGGTCAGTCGTCACTGGTCAAAGTATAATAGAAAAACTGAAAGTGGGTATTGTAGAAACATCGAAGCACAGAAATTTAGAAGCTGTTAAATGTTATCTGAAATGTTATCTGAAATAGTCACCACTAGTGGGTCCTTGGTAACGACATTTTCTAGTGTCATTTTGCCAACTGTCTTTGACAGAAAGGCAGAAAGAATTGATATTTATCTCCCTACTTACCTTATTGGGTCAGTAAACGTGGCCACTCGAAAATGTTTATTTTTTTTGGGTAGACAGAGAAATTAATGAAAAGGTTAACTAGTGTGGACTAAGACACAAGAGCAAGTAAAAAAGATGTGTTTTGTAGCTTAAACATGGCAAAGAAGTCTCAAAAGGGTCAGGGAAGTGCATTTCCACATCAATTACGATAGCAATTTCCATTATCTAAGTTTTATATCTGTTAAAATCTATCCAACAACTCTTGTAATGAATTAATTTTCTTGTTAAATAAATTATCAATATTAATTATATATATTTTTTTCAATTTTCACCTCCACGTCCAAAATTATACTTATATTCAACATCTTCATCAACCCTCCCCTTCCATGTTTCTTCATCCTGCACCCCTCACATCCCTCTTCATCTCCACATAAAACAACCTTTTTCAACTTTTTCAGTGTTTTATTAGTGTTTTATTATGGATTTCATTTTAAATAAGTAAATTTATCATTTTTTTAATTTGAATACAATTTTAAAATGTCAATTTTTTTATTACATATTTTTATAATATATGTAATTCGTATAGATTTTTAATTATTTTTTTCTCACACAAACTTGTTGTATAGATTTATGATTTTATACATGTTATACTTTATTTTAGATTTTGTAAAATTATATTTTTTTGTAAATTATTGGAACATATGTCTAATTGCTAACTTAGATGTGTTATGATGAAATAACTAATTGTTTGTTTAACGAGTATATTTTATATTTTGTCAATTTTATTACCGAGTTGTAATTTTCATAAATTAATGTGTGTAAATTTGTATATGCGTAGATAATTAATAATAAATTAAGAGAAGTATGAAAATATGTTGTATAATCTTGAGCTAAACCAATATTTTTGTAAATTTATGTACTTAACATAGTTAATTAATATATGTTGTTATCATTATTTGATATAGGTTCGATAGAATTAGTCATAGATGATTGTTTATAGATGTATCGAGATTCACTTCAAAAATTTTAGATGATAGATTATTGTAATGGGGTTCAGGGTTTTATTAATTACACAACATTTATTTCGAGAAATATTAGTGGAGATGGTATTACGTGTCTATGTAAGAGGTGTAAAAATAAAAAGGATTCTTGATCTGTGCTGAAGCATTTTTTACATAAAGGATCCATAAAGGAATACTTGTGTTGGTATGCACATAAAGAGCTATTTATTCCTCATGAGACCATGGTAGAAAGGATGATTGGGTTAACTTTTAGTGCTAGCAACATGCATGGAGTTGTAAATGACAACGATAATCCTTATATGACTATGGTTATGGATGTGATGAGAATGAATCAGGGTCATACCAATCAATATTCAATCATAAATGAAGAATCTAATGCAGACACAACCAGGTTTTTTTAATTTATCTTTTGAAAGATTCACAAGAACCATATGGGATGACTGCACAAATCATAGTAAATTATTGGTCATTACATAAGTGTTTACCATCAAGTCGAATTATGAGTTGACTGAGGCCATTCATGACATAATTATCGAATGAGCAAAAAACATTTTACTTGAAAGGAACAAGTTGAAAGAGAACTTGTATACTGCTAAGTCCATAATGAAACCTCCTGGTTTAAGATACTAAAAAATTAACATGTGCCCAAACTTCTAAATGTTGTACTACCTTGAAAATGCTGAGTTGATCGAGTCCGAGATATATGGGCATTCCTATTATAAACCCAAAATAGACAGGGAAAAGACTCTCATAACACATAGAAAAACTTAGATACTTCTTAATCATACCTAAATTACGGAGATTATTCATGACACCAATGATAGGTAAGCACATGACATGACACCAATCACATGATGTGGTGGATGAAAAGATCGTGCATCACTCCGACAATGAATCACGAAAACACTTTAACAATGTACACCCTTACTTTTCAGTTGAATCAAGGAACGTGCCTTTAAATTATGTATAGATAGATTCAATCCATTCATATCATTTTCTACTCCTTGTTTTTATTGGCCAGTTATACTCACAGTCTACAACTTGCCACTTGGGATGCGTATAAGGCTGAAGTTTATGTTTTATCTATTATCATACCTGATCTTAATAGTTCGGGCTAGAATATAAATGTTTGTTTTCAATTCTTGATTGATGAGTTGACACAATTATGGTCTTCCAAGGCTTTGACTTATGATATATCAATAAAACAAAATTTTCTTATAAGGGCAACTTTGATATGGATTATCAATGATTTTTAAATTTTCACACCTTCGATATGTATACTATTTATATTTTTATTGATGGAATCATGGATGGACCTTGAGAAATCTAAAGGGGTTTTTTGAAAATTTTAGTGTGAAATAAAAAATAATAATATAAAATATTTTATTAGTGATTCTCTTAATAAAAATGCAGTACAAAACCCAATAGGGATGCTAGAAGTTTATTTTTTTTGCTCTCATTTTCATAATTGCTCCCACACCTCAATTGTATTTATACATAGTAGAATTAAAGGTTTTTTTTTTTCTCTCAACACAATTAATCAATTAATAGGTATATGTGGTGAATCTTTTGACTTATTTTCTTCTTATTTTTCTTCTTTTCTTTGGTTTATTACTATTTATATATTATGTGTGTGTATTGTATCACGCATAGATAAACTCTAAATGAAAACATGTCATTAAGGTAAATATTTTTCATTTCTAAAGCCTATATTTGTTTTTCTTTTCATTTACTTTATTGTCTACATTGCAATAATGTTTTATTGTTTTATTAAATTTTAATTGCTATTGTTAAATTTGTAGTATAAATGTTAATTGAATATAAAGGATTAAATTTTATCTTTTTTTGTTTACATTATAATAATGTTTTATTGTTTTGTTGAATTTTAATTGCTATTAGCAAATTTGTAGTATAAATGTCAATTGAATATATAGGATTAAATTTAATTACAAAAATTCTTGTTTCAATTGAATATATAGGATTAAATTTAATTACAAAGAATTCTTGTCAATTTAGGATTAAAAACGTTATCACGTTGAAAATTAGATGAAATTGAATAATCTAAAATTATTGGTAGAAATAAAATAAAATCAATTGGTTTGTGGAATATATTTTGTATATTTGCAAGATTAAAAATTTTAGGTAATCTCCAATATAGGGGAGGTGTTGCCGAATTATTTTAAAAAAAATCAAAATTGATTATGCAAATATTCATCAAATTTGTGTAGATGCATAAGGAAAAATCAACTACATATTGTAAGCACATGATCACAGCTAGTTCTTCTTACAACAATGATGTTAACAACAGTCATTAGGTGCTGACCAAAAAGAGGCACCTGTGTCGACTCACAATGCTACCTCTTCGAGTGTAGTTCCATAATATACAATCAATGTCCCTCCATAATAGGATCCATTCACCTACAAGCACGAGGCTTATTAGAAGGACTACTTTTCAATATAAGTTTTTTTTTCCTTTGAGTTGGTTTGTGTTTAACAATTTATGACCAACTAATATTTTATTAATTTTATCTATTTTCAAGTTCACAAACATTGAGACAACCCAAATAATAACATTGACGTTTAAATTATCAATGAAAATTTTATTGTTTCAAAGAAGCCAGGTTTCCAAACATCCTAATTGGAAACCTCATGTCAATGCATGCTTTACAAGATTTAAGGTTAGTGTTAACTTAAAATTTTAACTATTTTTTTATGTTAGTTCCTTTAATCTATTGAAATTATTTATATATTTTTTTTATAAAATTTTAATACAAGGCTAAATTCAAGTGTGATAGAGCAAATAATAATATTGCTCGAAGGATTTGGCATACGTTGTAATGAGGTAACATAAAAAATAATATGATATATTTTTGTTAATTTTATATATTAAAATTTCATTTGTCATTAACTTATATAGAATAGGTTTATATCATGTAGGTTACGAGATTTTTGGTATGAGACACAAAAAAAATCTAAAAAATATGTTAAGGAAAACACTCTACCAATCTAGAATGATATAGCGATCTAGAAGGATTTCAGGCTGCCATACATCTTGGAGGACACATGAGTTGAATATATTTAGCACATGACTTCAAGGAAAACACTCTACCAATCTAGAATGATATGACGATCTAGAAGGATTTCAGGCCGCCATACATCTCGGAGGACACATAAGTTGAATATATTTAGCATATGACGTCTAAACAGTTCACATAACACTCATAGTTTGTTTTATAAAATTAGAGTAAGCAAATTCATGGAGTGGTTACTATACATATTGGCTGCTTCATTTCATTCGTTTTACATGCGAAGCGGATGGTAAGATCAATTTTAATCACATTTATCTTTAATTATTTTATTGTTGTTTATAAATATATTTAACTTGCAATATTTTTTCTTATAGGCTACAGCTCTTGGATATGAGTCATGCCCAATGGAGCTTTTTGTGAAGACCCACATATGGAGTAAAGATCGCTAAAAAGTTGTGATAGTTTGTTGACAACTGCTCTCAATATTTTATGGTATATTCATTCAACCATTTTCTTTCATGAGTTATTATCTTCCTGAATTGAATTTGATAATTTTAATTTTAATTTTTAGAAGACATATAATAGTCGATTGAGGAAGAGATATAAGGATGATCATTTGATCCACTTGGATTATTATCCAAATTTGTGAATGAAGGTAGGATCGCCTGATGGACCCAATAAAAATCAGGTGTACAAACTCTCTAACACTACAATCGAGAACTTGTAGATAGCCTGTTGTGTCTGAATCGTTGGGAGCTCGCAAATGGTATTAAGCACCTAGTCTCAAGAGTTTGTGGTCTTATAACAATATACAACCAATCTCACTAAAAAATATAAGCGACTCTTTGAAGATTATGAACAACTTCGTCAAATATTCATCAAATATTCATTTAACATTGTCATTGTTCTAATTTAATTTTATTTGAACAAATAAATTTATAATGAATATTTGACTTTTATATTAAGATAATTTATTTTTACATACTTGAATTTTATACAAATGTTTTTCAATAGATTTTTTAAAAAGATATATGTTTTAATCATTATAGACAATATTGCCAATGGACTCAATCCGTCAGTATATTCCAGAGCGCTGGAAAAACAATTACTACATACATTGATTAGTACTTAAAAGTGCATTTTTATCATGGTTTTATATCATCATTTTGCACTTGAAGTATCAATAACTCCTTAACTAAAGTATGTTTTATAATAATCTATCTAAGAATATAAGATATCTTTAATTTATGGTAAATGTCCATTTTAAATGCAGGTCTATCACATAAATGAAAGTATTGATTGATGACTTTAAGAACTTCAATTGCAAAGGCAAAGAGATGATCAAACTTATAAAAGAGATGTCGATGCAATACAAACCGGAACACTATTCGGTAATTAGGTCATATCTGGAGCTATAGATCTCAGATTTAGGTCTACTTTATATGGATGGAAAGGTAAGACATAGGCCTAGAACTTTCATATAGAGTCCAAGATCTAAAAAGGTGATTTTCAAGTCCAAATTGTTGTAACAACAAAAAAGCCCGAATCTTTCCTCCAGCCCAAGCACTGTTCAGTATTTTGGCCATATCTGGAGTTCTAGAAGTCGAAATGAGCTGATGTTTTTACACAAAAAAGATGAGACAATTTACTAGAACTTTCATGTTTTTAAGTGGCTCTAATTTTGACATCATCAATCATGTTTTGGGCAGACAAGAGAAGATAAGGATTGTCACCAAGTCAAGGGTTGACCATCTACTCATCAATTAGTCATCAAATCAATAGTTTCCAATTTTGGCCTATAAAAGGAGGCATTTGCCATGCATTTAGGCATCTTGGTGTCCTGATCAAGATCATGTTCTTGTTTTCTCTCTTTGTATTCTTTATGCTTTGTTTTCATTAATATCAAGTTTATGCCTTTCATTTCTTTTCCTTTGCTTTGTTAACTCTTATCTTATTTATGAACTTATTTTGTTTATCAATTTTTCTTTCTTTTATTATGTCTAGCTAAGTTAATTATGTCAAGGTGAAAAGGTTACATTAATGGTGTAAGAATAAGTATGGTATAAACTTAATATGGACTTTAATGTTTGATACTAACATGTTTTATATTTGTTATCTTGTTCACTCTTTAATATTTTGCTTGTTAAATGATTAATCTTGATTTATGTTGTATAACACTTGGTACAACAAATGCTTGACACTTTCATAGCCCATAATATATGGTATAACCGACACCTGGGCTATGAAAGGAACTTCATTTGTTGTTAACATAAGTTATAATCATGAATGCTTGATGAAATTTACAAGTATTAGCATTAATTGAATAAGATGACTAATGTAATCATGTTAACAATCTATAATTTGATTGAAATCTTCTTTATGTGTGATTTCCAATTGAACAATAAGAGTTTATACTATACTTGTTTGACATACCATTAGTGGAACCTCTAACCTTGACATTTGTTATTATCATTGTT
>SRLM01000426.1:63374-81806 GCA_015708895.1 Populus ilicifolia
TTGTTATTGTTGTTATTGTTATTATTGTTGTTGTTGTATTATTGTTATTTATAATTTGTACAATAACCTCCCTATGGTTCGACCCCAGTCTTGCCGAGTTATTTATTACTTTGACACTCCTGCACTTGGAAGAAAACATCAATATTTTCGTTGTGTCAAGTTTTTGGGGCCGTTGCCGGGGAGGCAAGTTTTGTATAAATTATAATTTTTATTTTATTTTCTCTTTTCACTTTTCTTGTATATAACTTTGTTTATTTTCTATTGTTTCTTCTTCTTTTATTTTTCTTTTCCTTTTATTTTATTCCTACACGTGCATGAGAGTGTGGTCATGTACATCAAGTGGTAGACTTTGTAGGGTATCCTCATCATTTTCAGAAAATATGGCTGAAGAAGATAATCAATCACTTCATAATGAGAATAATGAGAATAACCGTGCTAGAACACTTAGAGACCACATGAATCCAACAAGAACAAGTGCACCATCATGCATAGTTTTTCCTCCCGATGCATCTCATTTTAATTTTAAGCCAGGCATTATCCAACTTTTACCTTCTTTTCATGGTTTAGAATTGGAAAATCCATACTTGCATTTAAGGGAATTTGAGGAGGTGTGTAACACATATAATAATTTAAATTGTAGCATGAACACCATCAGATTAAAGCTTTTTCCTTTTTCATTAAAAGATAAAGCTAAAACATGGCTACAAAATTGAAGACTAGGATCCATTCGTGCTTGGTATGAAATGCAACAACAGTTTTTAAAGAAGTTTTTCCCATCTCATAGAACAAACTCTTTCAAAAGACAAATCACCACTTTCACTTAAAAACCAGGGAAAATATTTTACCAATGTTGGGATAGGTATCGAGACTTACTTAGTACTTGTCCTTATCATGGTTTTGAAACATGGAGATTGGTTTCACATTTTTATGAAGGGTTAACACCTAAAGATAGGCAAATGGTTGAATTGATGTGCAATGGAACTTTTGAAGATAAAGACCCTGATGAAGTAGTGGAGTACTTAGACTTGTTAGCTGAAAATGCTCAAAATTAGGACACCGCGGGTACTTATGAGGCACCGAGTAAAACTCAACCTCATATATCTAGTGTAGGTATGTACAACCTTAGGGAAGATCATGACCTTCAAGCCAAGTTTGCATCTTTAGCTAGAAAAGTCGAGGCACTAGAATTGAAAAAGAGTGGTCAATTAAAATCTGTTGAAAACATTGCATGTCAAATATGTGAAACAAATGAACACTTAATCGATAATTGTCCAACCTTGCCTTCTTTTAAGGAATGTCTCCATGAACAAGCCCATGCTTTAAATAGTTTTCAAAGGCCCAACCATAACCCATACTCATAAACATACAACCCTGGTTGGAGAAATCATCTAAATTTTAGTTGGAAGAGTGAGAACAACAATGCACAAACTTCACAACCACCGTTTCAAACACATCATAATTTTCAAAATTCTCATGGATATGCACCTCCTTATGCTCCACCTCCTAGAAGAAATCTTGAGGAAACATATCATGCATTCATTGAAAAGCAAGAGACAATCAATACTCAACTTGCTTAAAACATGACAGATTTTAAAGATACGCTTGCAAAATTAACATCTGCTCTCAGTTTCCAAGAGAAAGGTAAGTTTCCATCTCAACCACAACAAAATCCCAAGGGGCAATACAATGTAAATGCAAGTAGTTCCGGAAGCCAACACATGGATCAAGTCAAATCAGTCACTACTCTTCGCAGTGGTGAGGTTATTGAAAAACCCTCTCTTGAGAAAGATGATGAGTCAATCTCTGAGGGTAAGGAAGGGGTTGAACCTGAAAATCCGCCAGCACTTCCATTTCCTCAAGCCATGACCAAACAAAGGAAAGTCAATCACAACTCTGAAATCTTTGAAATTTTCAAACAAGTAAGAATCAATATACCTTTGCTGGATGCTATTAAACAGATTCCTTCCTATGCTAAATTTTTGAAATATCTATGCACTGTGAAAAGGAAACTGAATGTGAAAAAGAAAGCCTTTCTAGTCGAACAAGTGTTATTCTTCAGAACAATAATGCTTTGAAATATAAAGACCCTGGTTGTCCTACAATTTCTTGCTTTATTGGAAAGCATAAAATTGAAAGAGCCTTACTTGATCTTAGTGCTAGTATGAATTTACTTTCATATTCAGTTTTTTAGAGTCTGAATATAGGTGAGTTAAAACCAACTTCTATAACTCTTTTACTTGCTGATAGATCTGGAAAAGTGCCTAGAGGAATAATTGAAGATGTGTTAGTACATGACGATAAATTCATTTATCCTGTGGATTTTATTGTCTTGGACACATAACCTGTTAAGGCATGTAATTCATTTCCTGTTATTTTAAGATGTCCATTTCTTGCAACTTCTAATGCATTGATTAATTGTAGGAATGGACTAATGAAGCTATCATTTGAAAACATGACATTGAAGATGAATATTTTCAACATTTCCAAGCAACCTGGAGATGATAATGATAGATCATATTGATGAATTAGTTTATGATCAACTTGAATCTACTTTAAGTAAAAATGAGTTGGATGAATCAGAAGATTTACAAATGATTTATTCTAAGGAAGAAATCACGAATGAAAAAAGCACCAAAAATGTTGAAGCGGATCTGTTGTCATTACTTTCCTAACGAATCCTTACTTTCTCTTAATCCAATGCCTTGGTATGATAAAAAAAAATATTAATTTTCTTGCTTTAGAAGATTTGCCAGCTGATTGGAGTACCAAAGACAAAGAAAAGTTTTTGAACAAAGTGAAGAACTTTTATGGTGATGACCTTAACTTATTCAAATATTGTCCTGATCAAATATTTCAAAGATTCATTCCCGACAATAAGGTAAGTAGTGTCATTAAACTTTGTCATTTTGAAGCATGTGGAAGTGATTTCTCGTTAAATAAGACTGCTGCAAAAAACTTTCAAAATGGATTTTATTGGCCCACCATGTTCAAAGACACGCATGCATTCTGCAAAACTTGTGAAAATTGTCAAAAAGTTAATACTGGTCAAAAAGTTTTGTTTTATAATTCTCAACTCTATGCATTCCCTAGAGAGCTAAGACCAAGATGGAGGAATTCCATGAATGACAATGATTTTAAGGAAAATGAACATCGTTCGAAAGCTTACTTTGATAATTTTTCTAGTGAAAATGAATCAACTGGTTTGAATGATCTTGTAGATAAAGGTTGATTATTTTATTTTTCTCACATTGTTTTTGTGTTTCTTTTTGAGTGATTTTTGCTAGTTTCTCTCACCCCGGTCAAATGGCGAATAACGGTACTCCGTGATTTAAGTCAGTTCTTTCAGTTTCCCACAATAACTGATATTTGTATATACATTTTTGCAATTTTTTGAATCTCTCTTCCAATTCTCATTTGAAAATGGACACTAATCTTGCAAAATTGAAAAAGTATTTTCCTGTTTTGCCTTAGAATGCGATTACAAAAATTTACCATGCTAGATGTGCAAGATTGAGATTGTTAATAAATCATGGAATTCCTGAAGATATTCGCTAGTTGATTGAAGCAAAAGTCTGATTATCAGGTGAGTCCTTTAACTCCTTTATTTCACATATGCCTGGAACAGGTAAAAGCACTTTTGCAAAGAAACGTCATGCAAAACGACTGGAAGTTTGTCATCGATGTGCTAGATGGACTTGTAATACACAATGTCGTTCTTTCAGAATGGTATCTATAAACCGTGAAGATAAAATACAATTCATTAAGGATGGCCTGAGTAAGGAGTCTTTAGATAACCTTCTATTGACTCTTAAGACACATCCTAGTGGAGATGTACATCGTGCAATTCATGATTTATGGCCACTATTTCATAAAGAACATGATCGACTTAGTCTTGGGAATCTAACTAAAAAAGACCCTGTTTGCCAGTTTTTAAGAAAACCAGATGGGAAGCCTATCTCCGACCCATAGAGGGCGTTTAAGTCATTCTTAGATGTAAAACCAAGGGAAGATGTGAGCCACAATCACAACAACCTGTACATACATATGCTCTTTATGTCTTTTGGTTTTATTATTGTGTTTTGTTGTTCAGTGTTTGTTATTTCAGGTGATATCTTCTATACTTTATCTTTCTACCTTTAAACATTGAGGACAATGTCTTGTTTTAGTTAGGGGGAGAGAGTAGTAGCTAAAAAAAAATTGTGTTTTCTATTTCATAAAGCATGTGCAAAATGGTTGTTACTATGATCGTAGAGTAAGGAGAATCTTTTATGACTCTTGAGACGCATCTTAGTAATCATTAATAATAAGGTCTATCATAATACTTCTTGAAATATTCAGATTTACAAACTCTTGCATTGTTATCACTTAAGTCTGCTCATATACTTATTTAATATGTATTCTTAAACCTTAATTTACACACACACACACTTCAACACATGATTGTGGGTTGCATATTGGATTATTACATTATTTATGTTCTTTTGTTAAAGGTAACAACTAAGAAAAAGGGATAACATGTAATTAAAAAAAACAAAAAAAAAAGAGAAAAAGAAAAAAAAAAGAAAGAATGAAAAAGAAAAAAAATGATAATAAAAATATAGATAAGTTTGGTTTCGTAGCCTCCCAAACCTAAGCAATTAAGCCCGAAGGGGTGTTTTAACACCTAATACCCTAAAGTCAACTGACTTGGGAGCTATTGGTCCAACGCTTGTTACATTGGTTAAGGAGAAAAGCTTAAGGGAATCAAACATTGCACTATCTACATATTAGTATCTGCGACCCGAGTTACTAAGCTCGTAGGGGTGTCTTAACTTGATATTAATGAAAACAAAGCATAAAGAATACAAAGAGAGAAAACAAGAGTATGATCTTGATTTGGACACCAAGATACCTAAATGCATGGCAAGTGCCTCCTTTTATAGGCCAAAATTAGAAACTATTGATTTGATGACTAATTGATGAGTAGATGGTCAACCCTTGACTTGGTGACAATCTTTATCTTCCCTTGTCTGCCCAAAACGTCATTGATGACGTCAAAATTAGAGCCACTTGAAAACATGAAAGTTCTAGGAAATTATCTAAGCTTTCTTGTGTAAACAATTCAGCTCATTTCGACTTCTAGAACTCCAGATATGGCTAAAATACTGAACAGTGCTCGGGCTGGAGGACAGATTCGGTCTTCTTTGTTGTTGCAACAATTTGGACTTGGAAATGGCCTTTTTAGATCTTGGGCTCCATATTAAAGTTGTAGGCCTATGTCTTAACTTTCCATCCATTAAAGTATACCTAAATCTGAGATCTATAGCTTCAGATATGACCCAATTACCAAACAGTGTTCTGGTTTAGATGGCGTCGACATTTCTTTTCTAAGTTTGATCATCTCTTTGCCTTTGTAATTGAAGTTCTTAAAGTCATCAATCAATCCTTTCATTTATGTGATAGGCCTGCATTTAAAATGGACATTTACCATAAATTAAAGGTATCTTATATTATTAGATAGATTATTATAAAATGTACTTTAGTTAAGGAGTTATTGATACTTCAAGTGCAAAATGATGATATAAAACCATGATAAAAATGCACTTTTAAGTACTAATCACACCCCCCAACTAGCTTATTACTAGTCCTTAGTAATCAATGCATTAAAATAGAAAAACAATTTGCAAATTCCATAAAGCAAGGTATTCATCATTTAACTTTCATTACTCTATCCAGATAAACAAACTCTTATTGAATTTATATACTTGTTTAATACCTCTTAACAAGATATTCATAAACCTTTCTTTTATGCTCAATGTATCAACACATAATTATGGGGCTTTTCTTGGAAGAAAATAAAATTTTTGTTCTAATGTTTAAGGTTAACTTCCTTGGGTCGGGATTATTATTTTTGCCTTCTCTTTTTTTTTTAATACACAATAATTTAAAACACCATGCATCTTTAACCCATGTAACGAGCTTTTAACTAATGACTCCCAGACCAGTTGGTCTTAGGGCATTAGGTGTTAAGACACCCCTACGAGCTTAGTAACTCAGGTCGCAGATACTGATATATAAATAGTGCAATATTTATTTCCTTTAAGCTTTTCTCCTCAACCCATGTAACAAGCGTTGGGCCAATAGCTCCCAAGTCAGTTGACTTTAGGGTATTAGGTGTTAAAACATCCCTTCGGGCTTAATTACTTAGGTTAGGGAGGCTACGAAACCAAACTCATCTACATTTTTATTATTATCATTTTTTTCTTTTTTTTTTCTTTTTTTTTGTTTTTTGTTTTAATTATATGCTATCCCTTTCCCTTAGTTGTTACCTTTAATAAAAGAACATAAATAATGTAAAAATCCAATATACAACCCACAATCATATGTTGAAGTGTGTGTATGTAAATTAAGGTTTAAGAATACATGTTAAATAAGTATATGAGCAGACTTAAGTGATAACAAAGCAAGAGTTTGTAAATCTGAATATTTCAAGAAGTATTATGATAGACCTTGTTACGAATGATTACTAAGATGCGTCTCAAGAGTCATAAAAGATTCTCCTTACTCTGCGATCATAGTAACAACCATTTTGCACATGCTTTATGAAATAGAAAACATAGTTTTTTTTTTTAGCTACTACCCTCTCCCCCCAACTAAACAAGACATTGTCCTTAATGTTTAAAGGTAGAAAGATAGAGTATAAAAGATATCACCTGAAATAACGAACACTGACAAACCTGAAACACACTGAAACAAATATAAGTAATAACAAAACATAATAATAAAACCAAAAGACACAAAGATTCATAAATGAAGGCTCAAATCCAATCTAAGCTTTTTATGGCTTTTCTTGGTTGACCAATTTATGCGACTCATGGAAGGATCAACTATAGGAATGAAAGATTGTAGTTGGTCAATCAATTGTTCAGTAGCAGCAGCACAGATTATGATTTGTTGTGCAGAAGATGTTAGAAATTCCTGTTCCACGACATGATCAAGAAAAGACAACAACTTATCATAATAATCATTAACATTTAACAAATCTATGGGTTTATGGTCAATGTGCAGTTGGGCCCAAGAGGAAATATGAAAGATCTCTTCCAATGTGCCTAGACCACCTGGTAAAGCACTGAAAGCATCAGTATGGTTAAACATTGTATTCATTCGAGCTGACATTGTAGAGACCTGAAGTTCCTCTCTAATTGTTTTTCCATTGATGTCCCCTTGTGCTAAAGCTTCGGAGACGACCCCCAAAACTTGACTACCTCCTAAAAATGCAGCTATTGACACACCTACCATTAACCCAAGACTACCTCCCCCATATACTAAATGAATCTTTCTCTCAGCTAGTACTTGACCAAGATGATTTGCTGATTCTAAAAACTCCTTTTCTTTCCTAGGACTAGATCCACCGAAAACACAAATATTTCTTATGTGATGACTTGAGGAACTTGCCATTTCTACACACTTCAGTATTTGTTAAATGTGTGGGCTGAGTAGAAATGAAAGGAAGGAAAAGAGGGTTTTGTAGATGAGAAATTAGAAAGGCAATCATACCACCTATATGTAGACCAGCTAGAGTCTCATACTCTCTCTCTCTCTCTCTCTTTATTTATTTATTTATTTTAAAAAAAACATGTATATGTACAAGTAGTTGTGATTGTGACTCACATCTTCCCTTGGTTTTACGTCCAAGAACGGCTTAAACACCTTCTATGGGTCGAGGATAGGCTTCCCATCCAGTTTTCTTAAAAACTAGCAAACAAGGTTTTTTTTTAGTCAGATTCCCAAGATTAAGTCGATCATGTTCTTTATGAAATAGTGGCCATAAATCATGAATTGCACGATGCACATCTCCACTAGGATGCGTCTCAAGAGTCAATAGAAGGTTATCTAAAGACTCCTTACTCAGGCCATCCTTAATGAATTGTATTTTATCTTCACGGTTTATAGATACCATTCCTAAAGAACGACATTGTGTATTACAAGTCCATCTAGCACATCGATGACAAACTTTCAGTCGTTTTGCACGACGTTTCTTTGCAAAAGTGCTTTTACCTATTCCAGGCATGTATGAAATGAAGGAGTTAGAGGACCCACCTGATAATCGGAGTTTTGCTTCAATCAACTAGCGAATATCTTCAGGAATTCCATGATTCATTAACAATCTCAATCTTGCACATCTAGCACGGTAAATTTTTATAATCGCATTCTGAGGCAGAGCGGGAAAATACTTTTTTAATTTTGCAAGATTAGTGTCCATTTTCAAATGAGAATTGGAAAAGAGATTCAAAGAATTGCACAAATGTATATACAGATATCAGTTATTATGGGAAACTAAAAGAACCGACTTAAGTCACGGAGTACCGTTATCCGCCATTTTACCGGAGTGAGAGAAACTAGCAAAAATCACTCAAAAAGAAACACAAAAACAATGTGAGAGAAATAAGATAATCAACATTTATCTACAAGATCATTCAAACCAGTTGATTTATTTTCATTAGGAAAATTATCAAAGTAAGCTTTCGAACGATGTTTATTTTCCTTAAAATCATTGTCATTCATTGAATTCTCAATATCATAGGCCTTATAAGAATTCCTCCATCTTGGTCTTAGCTCTCTAGGGAATGCATTGAGTTGAGAATTATAAAACAAAACTTTTTTACCAGTATCAACTTTTTGATAATTTTTACAAGTTTTGCAAAATGCATGCGTGTCTTTGAACATGGTGGGCCAATAAAATCCATTTTGAAAGATTTTTGCAACAGTCTTATTTGACGAGAAATCACTTCCACACACATCAGAACGACAAAGCTTAATGATACTACTTACCTCAATATCAAGAATGAATCTTTGAAATATTTGATCAGGATAATATTTGAATAAGTTAGCATCATCACTATAAAAGTTCTTCACTTCGTTCAAAAACTTTTCTTTATCTTGGGTACTCCAATCAGCTGGCAAATCTCCTAAAGCAAGAAAATTGATATTTTTATCATACCAAGGCATTGGATTAAGAGAAAGTAAGGATTCGTTAGCAAAGTAATCATTGATTGGTGTGATGTCAGATGTCAAATCTGTTGTCACTGTTAACAAAGTAATCAACATTTTTTGTGCTTTTTTCATCCGTGATTTCTTCCTTAGAATAGATCATTGGCAAATCTTTAGATTCATCCAACTCATTTTTACTTAAAGTAGATTCAAGTTGATCATAAACTAATTCATCAATATGATCTACTTCTTGTAAATCATTATCATCTCCAGGTTGCTTGCAAATGTTGAAAATATTCATCTCCAATGTCAGGTTTCCAAATGATAGTTTCATCTGTCCATTCCTAAAATTAATCAATGCATTAGAAGTTACAAGAAATGGACGTCCTAAAATAACAGGAAATGAATTACATGCCTCAACGGGTTGTGTGTCCAAGACAACAAAATCCACAGGATAAATGAATTTATCGACTTGTACTAACACATCTTCAATTATTCCTCTAGGCACTTTTACAGATCTATCAGCAAGTAAAAGAGTTATAGAAGTTGGTTTTAACTCACCTAGATTAAGACTCTGAAAAACTGAATATGGAAGTAAATTCACACTAGCTCCAAGATCAAGTACGACTCTTTCAATTTTATGCTCTCCAATAAAGCAAGAAATTGTAGGACAACCAAGGTCATTATATTTCAAAGCATTATTGTTCTGAAGAATAGCACTTACTTGTTCGGCTAGAAAGGCTTTCTTTTTCATATTCAGTTTCCTCTTCACAGTGCATACATCTTTCAAAAATTTAGCATAAGAAGTTCTTAAAGTGTTCTGGTTTGGATTGCACCGACATCTCTTTTCTAAGTTTGATCATCTCTTTGCCTTTGCAATTGAAGTTCTTAAAGTCATCAATCAATCCTTTTATTTATGTGATAGGCCTGCATTTAAAATGGACATTTACCATAAATTAAAGGTATCTTATATTATTAGATAGATTATTATAAAACATACTTTAGTTAAGGAGTTATTGATACTTCAAGTGCAAAATGATGATATAAAACCATGATAAAAATGCACTTTTGAGTACTAATCACACCCCCCAACTAGCTTATTCCTAGTCCCTATTTGTAAATTCTATAAAGCAAGGTATTCATCATTTAACTTTCATTACTTTATCCAGATAAACAAACTATTGTTATATTTATATACCTGCTTAATACCTCTTAACAAGATATTCATAAACCTTTCTTTTGTGCTCAATGTATCAACATATAATTATGGGGCTTTTCTTGGAAGAAGATAAAATTTTTGTTCTAATATTTAAGGTTAACTTCCTTGGGTTGGGATTCTTATTTTTGTCTTTTTTTTAATATACAATAATTTAAAACACCATGCATCTTTAACCCATGTAACGAGCTTTCAGCTAATGACTCCCAGACCAGTTGGTCTTAGGGCATTAGGTGTTAAGATACCCCTACGAGCTTAGTAACTCGGGTTGCAGATACTGATATGTAGATAGTGCAATGTTTGATTCCCTTAAGCTTTTCTCCTAAACCCATGTAACAAGCGTTGGGCCAATAGCTCCCAAGTCAGTTGACTTTAGGGTATTAGGTGTTAAAACACCCCTTCGGGCTTAATTAAATAGGTTAGGGAGGCTACGAAACCAAACTCATCTACATTTTTATTATTATCATTCATTTTTTTTCTCTTCTTTTTCTTTTTTTTTAATTATATACTATCATTTTCCCTTAGTTGTTACTTTTAACAAAAGAACATAAATAATGTAATAATCCAATATGCAACCCACAATTATATGTTGAAGTGTGTGTGTGTAAATTAAGATTTAAGAATACATGTTAAACAAATATATGAGCAGACTTAAGTGATAACAATGCAAGAGTTTGTAAATCTGAATATTTCAAGAAGTATTATGATAGACCTTGTTACGAATGGTTACGAAGATGCATCTCAAGAGTCACTTTAACAAAAGAGCTCCTTTACTCCGCCATCCTAATAACAACTATTTTGCACATGCTTTATGAAATAAAAAAACACAATTTTTTTTAGCTACTACCCTCTCCCCTCAACTAAAAGAAGACATTGTCCTCAATGTTTAAAGGTAGAAAGATAGAGTATAGAAGATATCACCTGAAATAACGAACATTGACAAACCTGAAACACACTGAAACAAATATAAGTAATAACGAAACACATTAATAAGACCAAAAGACACAAAGATTCACAAATGAAAGCTCAAATCCAATCTAAGCTTTTTACGGCTTTCCTTGGTTGACCAATTTATGCGACTCATGGAAGGATCAATTACAGGAAGGAAAGATTGTAGTTGGTCAAACAATTATTCAGCAGTAGCAGGAGAGATTATGATTTGTTGTGGAGAAGATGTTAGAAATTCTTGTTCCACAGCGTGATCAAGAAAAGACAACAACTTATCATAATAACCATTAACATTTAACAAACCTATGGGTTTATGGTGAATGTGCAGTTGGGCCTAAAAGGAAATGTGAAATATCTCTTCCAATGTGCCTAGACCACCTGGTAAAGCAATGAAGGCATCAACATGGTTAAACATTGCATTCATTCGAGCTGACATTATGGAGACCTGAAGTTCCTCTCTAATTGTTTTTCCAATGATGTCCCCTTGTGCTAAAGCTTCGGGGACGACCCCCAAAACTTGACTACCTCCTAAAAATATAGCTATTGACACACCTCCTATTAACCCAAGACTGTCTCCCCCATATACTAAATGAATCTTTCTCTCAGCTAACACTTGACCAAGATGATTTGCTGATTCTAAAAACTCCTTTTCTTTCCCAGGACTAGATCCACCGAAAACACAAATATTTTTTATGTGATGACTTGAGGAACTTGCCATTTCTACACACTTCAGTATTTGTTAAATGTGTGGGCTGAGTAGAAATGAAAGGAAGGAAAATAGGGTTTTATATATGAGAAATTAGAAAGGCAATCATACCACCTATATGTAGGCCAGTTAGAGTCTCACACTCTCTCTCTCTCTCTCTCTTTTTATTTATTTATTTACTTTTTAAAAAAAAAAACATGTATATGTACAAGTAGTTGTGATTGTGGCTCACATCTTCCCTTGGTTTTACGTCCAAGAACAACTTAAACGCCTTCTATGGGTCGAGGATAGGCTTCCCATCCAGTTTTCTTAAAAACTGGCAAACAGGGTCTTTTTTAGTCAAATTCCCAAGACTAAGTCGATCATGTTCTTTATGAAATAGTGGCCATAAATCATGAATTGCACGATGCACATCGCCACTAGGATGCGTCTTAAGAGTCAATAGAAGGTTATCTAAAGACTCCTTACTCAGGCCATCCTTAATGAATTGTATTTTATCTTCACAGTTTATAGATACCATTCCTAAAGAACGACATTGTGTATTACAAGTCCATCTAGCACATCGATGACAAACTTTCAGTCGTTTTGCACGATGTTTCTTTGCAAAAGTGTTTTTACCTGTTCCAGGCATATGTGAAATAAAGGAGTTAGAGGACTCACCTGATAATCGGACTTTTGCTTCAATCAACCAGCAAATATCTTCAGGAATTCCATGATTCATTAACAATCTCAATCTTGCACATCTAGCATGGTAAATTTTTGTAATCGCATTCTGAGGTAGAGCGGGAAAATACTTTTTTAATTTTGCAAGATTAGTGTCCATTTTCAAATCAGAATTGGAAGAGAGATTCAAACAATTGCAGAAATGTATATATAGATATCAGTTATTATGGGAAACTGAAAGAACCGACTTAAGTCACGGAGTACCGTTATCCGCCATTTGACCGGGGTAAGAGAAACTACAAAAAAAATCACTCAAAAAGAAAATAATAATAATAATAATCAATCTTTATATACAGGATCACCCAATTCAATAGAGTCATGTTCAACTGAAAAATTATCAAAATAAACTTTCAGACGTTGTCCATTTACCTTGAAAACATTGCCATTCTTTGGATTCTCGATGTCGTAGGCCCCATATGGATACACATGTTTCACAATAAAAGGACCGCTCCATCTTGATCTTAATTTTCCAGGAAATAAATGCAGTCGAGAATTATAAAGTAAGACTTTTTGACCAACATTGAATGTTTTTCTCAGTATATTCTTGTCATGAAACTCTTTGATTCTATCTTTATGAATTCTTGAATTTTCATATGCATCATTTCTTATTTCCTCAAGCTCATTCATTTGTAACTTTCGCAGTTGACTAGCATCATCTAGATTTGAATTGAAAGCTTTAATAGCCCAATAAGCTTTATGTTCAAGTTCCACAGGCAAGTGACAAGGTTTTCCATAGACTAGTCTATAAGGTGACATACCTAATGATGTTTTATAAGCAGTTCGATAAGCCCAAAGTGCATCATTAAGTCTTAAAGACCAATCTTTCCTATTAGGGTTCACTGTTTTCTCCAAAATATGTTTGATCTCCCTATTAGCAAGCTCTACTTGTCCACTTTTTTGAGGGTGATAAGGGGTGGCAACTTTGTGTATGATTCTATAGTTCTTCATTAAAGAATGAAATGGCTTGTTACAGAAATGTGTTCCACCATCACTTATTATGGCTCGAGGGACTCCAAATCGACTCAAAATATTTTCTTTCAAAAACTTTATCACTGTTTTGTGATCATTGTTTCGACTTGGAATTGCCTCTATCCATTTTGAAACATAATCTACTGCGACTAATATGTACAAGAAACCAAATGATGGAGGAAATGGACCCATGAAATCTATACCCCAACAGTCAAAGATCTCAATGACAAGAATAGGATTTAAAGGCATCATGTGACGTTTTGAAATTGATCCCAACTTTTGACAATTTTCACAAGACTTGCAGAATGCATGTGAGTCTTTGAACATGGTGGGCCAATAAAATCCACTTTGTAAGATTTTTGCAGTTGTCTTTCTTGATGAGAAATGGCCCCCACATGCCCCAGAATGACAAAATTTAATGACACTACTTACCTCATTGTCAGGAATGCATCTTCGAAATATTTGATCAGGACAATATTTGAATAAATAAGGGTCATCCCAATAAAAGTTCTTCACTTCATTCAAGAACTTTCTTTTATCTTGGGTGCTCCAATGAGCTGGCAATTGTCCTGAAACAAGAAAATTGACAATATTAACAAACCAAGGCATTGTAGAGATAGAAAATAAAGATTCATTGGGAAAGTAGTCATCGATTGGTGTGATGTCAGTTTCCAAATATGTTGTCAATCTTGACAAATGATCTGCAACAACATTTTCGCTGCCTTTCTTATCTTTGATTGTGACATCAAATTCTTGAAGTAACAAAATCCACCGCACTAATCTAGCCTTAGAATCTTTCTTAGAAAGAAGATATTTCAATGTTGCATGATCACTAAAAACAATAACAGGTGAGCCAACAAGATAAGACCTAAATTTTTCACATGCAAATACTACTGCAAGTAATTCTTTTTCACTGGTGGTATAATTCATTTGAGCATTATTTAAAGTTTTACTTGCATAGTAAATTACATAAGGTTTCTTATCTTTTCTTTGTCCCAAAACAGCACCTACGGCATAATCACTAGTATCACACATTATTTCAAAAGGTAATGACCAATCAAGAGGTTGAATGACAGGAGCACAAGTAAGTTTTTAAGTTTAACAAAGGCTTTTTCACAATGTTCAGTCCATTCAAAAATATTATCCTTTGTTAGAAGGTTACTTAAGGGCTTAGATATTACGCTAAAATCTTTGATGAACCTCTTATAAAAACCAGCATGTCCTAAGAATGATCTAACATCTTTAATAGATTTTGGTGTTGGCAATTTTGCAATTAACTTGATTTTAGATTTGTCAACCTCAATTCCTTTTGATGAAACAATGTGACCAAGTACAATGCTGTTTGTTACCATAAAGTGACATTTTTTCCAATTCAGCACAAGATTCTTCTCTTCACACCTGGCCAAAACCTTTTCTAAGTTAGTCAAATAATCATCAAATGAATCCCCAAAAACAGAAAAATCATCCATGAAAATCTCAAGAAAAGTTTCAACCATATCACTAAATATACTAAGCATGCATCTTTGAAATGTGGCTGGTGCATTACATAATCCAAAAGGCATCCTTCGATATGCAAAAGTACCAAATGGACATGTGAAAGTAGTCTTCTCTTGATCTTCCAATGCAATTTCAATTTGATTGTAACCCGAATAGCCATCTAGGAAACAATAAAATTCATGACTTGCAACTCTTTCTAGGATTTGATCCATAAAAGGTAATGAAAAATGATCTTTTCTAGTCATTGAATTAAGTTTCTTATAGTTAATGCACATGCGTCAACCGGTAACAGTTCTAGTAAGGATTAACTCATTGTTCTCATTTGTTATCACAGTGACTCCAGACTTCTTGGGTACAACTTGGGTAGGACTTACCCATTTGCTATCAAAAATAGGATAAATGATTTCATTATCTAGAAGTTTAATGACTTCATTTTTCACTACTTCTTTCATATTAGGATTTAGCCTTCGTTGCATTTTTCTAGAGGGTTTAGCATTTTTCTCTAAATAAATTCTGTGTGTACAAATCAAAGGACTAATACTTTTATATTAGTTATGGTCCATCCTAATACATTTTTGTGCTTTTTCAGAGTTTGTAATAACTTACCTTCTTGATGTGCATTAAGTTTGGAAGAGATTATTACCAGAAAGGTTTCATTTTCTCTCAAAAATGAGTATTTAAGATTGGATGGCAACGGCTTCAAATCAGGTTTGGGTGGTTGAACACTTGAAGGTATGGATTTAATTGATCGTGGTGGCAATTCCTTAATTTGTGGTCTCCAATTACTTGTCTTTGATTCTTCCTGAAAATAAATCATTTGCAAATCATCAGATTCATCAATCTCAATTTCACTAGAAGTGGTTGGAAATTGATCATGTATTAATTTTTCAGTAAAGTCCACTTCCTGTAAATCATTATCATCTCTAGGTTGCTTGCAAATGTTAAAAATATTCATTTCCAATGTCATGTTTCCAAATGATAGCTTCATCAGTCCATTCCTACAATTAATCAATGTGTTAGAAGTTGCAAGAAACGGACGTCCTAAAATAACAGGAAATGAATTATATGCCTCAACAAGTTGTGTGTCCAAGACAACAAAATCCACAGGATAAATGAATTTATCGACTTATACCCACATCTTCAATTATTCCTCTAGGCACTTTTACAGATCTATCAGCAAGTAAAAGAGTTATAAAAGTTGGTTTTAACTCACCTAGATTGAGACTCTGAAAAACTGAATATGGAAGTAAATTCACACCAGCACCAAGATCAAGTAGGGCTCTTTCAATTTTATGCTCTCTAATAAAGCAAGAAATTGTAGGACAACCAGGGTCTTTATATTTCAAAGCATTATTGTTTTGAAGAATAGCACTTACTTGTTCGGCTAGAAAGGCATTCTTTTTCACATTCAGTTTCCTCTTTACAGTGCATAGATCTTTCAAAAATTTGGCATAGGAAGGAATCTGTTTAATAGCATCCGGCAAAGGTATATTGATTCTTACCTGTTTGAAAGTTTTAAAAATTTCAGAGTTATGATTGACTTTTCTTTATTTGGTCATGGCTTGAGGAAATGGAAATGCTAGCGGAGAATCAGTATTTTCTTTGCAAATTTTCGGGTTCAACCTCTTCCTTACCCTCAGAGATTGACTCATCATCTTTCTCATAAGGTTCAAGAGAGGGTTTTTCAATAACCTTACCACTGCGAAGAGTAGTGACTGATTTGACTTGATCCATGTGTTGGCTTCCGAAACTACTTGCATTTGCATTGTATTGCCCCTTAGAATTTTGTTGTGGTTGAGAAGGAAACTTACCTTTCTCTTGGAAACTAAGAGCAGATGTTAATTTTGCAAGAGTATCTTTAAAATCTGTCATGTTTTGAGCAAGTTGAGTATTGATTGTCTCTTGCTTTTCAATGAATGTATGCAATGTTTTCTCAAGATTTCTTCTAGAAAGTAGAGCATAAGGAGGTGCATAACCATGAGAATTTTGAAAATTATGATGTGCTTGAAATGATGGTTGTGAAGTTTGTGCATCACTCTTCTAGCTAAAATTTGGATGATTTCTCCAACCAGGGTTGTATGTTTGTAAGTATGGGTTGTGGTTGGCCATTTGGAAACTGTTTAAAGCATGGGCATGTTCGTGGAGACATTCCTTAAAAGAAGGCAAGGTTGGACAGTTATCGGTTGAGTGTTTATTTGTTTCACATATTTGACATGCAATGTTTTGAACAGATTTTAATTTACCACTCTTTTTCAATTCTAGTGCCTCAACTTTTCTAGCTAAAGATGCAAACTTAGCTTGAAGGTCATGATCTTCCCTAAGGTTGTACATACCTCCACTAGATATATGAGGTTGAGTTTTACTCGGTGCCTCATAAGTACCTGCGGTGTCCTAATTTTGAGCATTTTCAGCTAACATGTCTAAGTACTCCATTACTTCATCAGGGTCTTTATCTTCAAAAGTTCAATTGCACATCAATTTAACCATTTGTCTATCTTTAGGCGTTAACCCTTCATAAAAAAGTGAAACTAATCTCCATATTTCAAAACCATGATGAGGGCAAGTACTAAGCAAGTCTCGATACCTATCCCAACATTGGTAAAATGTTTCTCCTGGTTTTTGAGTGAAAGTGGTGATTTGTCTTTTGAAAGAGTTTGTTCTATGAGATGGGAAAAATTTCTTTAAAAATTGTTGTTGCATTTCATCCCAAGCACGAATGGATCCTGGTCTCAAATTTTGTAGCCATGTTTTAGCTTTATCTTTTAATGAAAAAGGAAAAAGCTTTAATCTGATGGTGTTCATGCTACAATTTAGATTATTATATGTGTTGCAAACCCCCTCAAATTCCCTTAAATGCAAGTATGGATTTTCCAATTCAAAACCATGAAAAGAAGGTAAAAGTTGAATAATGCCTTGGTTAAAATTAAAATGAGATGCATCGGGAGGAAAAACTATGCATGATGGTGCACTTGTTCTTGTTGGATTTATGTGGTCTCTAAGTGTTCTAGCACGGTTATTCTCATTATTCTCATTATGAAGTGATTGATTATCTTCTTCAGCCATATTTTCTGAAAATGATGAGGATACCCTACAAAGTCTACCACTTGATGTACGTGACCACACTCTCATGCACGTGTAGGAATAGAATAAAAGGAAAAGAAAAAAAATGAGAAAAAAGAAACAAAGTTATATACAAGAAAAGTGAAAAGAGAAAATAAAATAAATATTATAATTTGTACAGAACTTACCTCCCTGGCAACGACGAAAAGATTGATGTCTTCTCCCAAGTGCAGGAGTGTTGAAGTAATAAATAACCTGGCAAGACCGGGGTCGAACCACAGAGAGGATATTGTACAAATTATAAATAACAACAATACAACAACAACAATAATAACAATAACAA